>CM056379.1:33333086-33588086 GCA_029718625.1 Synaphobranchus kaupii
TTGTTCTATCTTCAATGAAAATCGGTAGCCTACATCAAAAATAAAATTAACGCGACAGTATGTGAAATGCACTCAAAATGCGAAAATACAGTTGAAGTCAAAAGTTTACATACACCTTAGCCAAATCCATTTAAACTCAGTTTTTACAATTCCTGCCATTTAATCCTAGTAAACATTCCCTCTCTTAGGTCAGTTAGGATCACAACTTTATTTTAAGAATGTGAAATGTCAGAATAATAGTAGAGAGAATGATTTATTTCAGCTTTTATTTCTTTCATAACATTCCCAGTGGGTCAGAAGTTTACATACACTCTGTTAGTATTTGCTAGCATTGCCTTTAAATTGTTTAACTTGGGTCAAATGTTTCGGGTAGCCTTCCACAAGCTTGTCACAATAAGTTGCTGGAATTTTGGTCCATTCCTCCTGACAGAACTGGTGTAACTGAGTCAGGTTTGTAGGCCTCCTTGCTCGCACACGCTTTTTCAGTTCTGCCCACAAATTTTCGATTGGATTGAGGTCAGGACTTTGTGATGGCCACTCCAATACCCTGACTTTGTTGTCCTTAAGCCATTTTGCCACAACTTTGGAAGTATGCTTTGGGTCCATTTGGAAGAGCCATTTGTGACTAAGCTTTGTCTTCCTGGCTGATGTCTTGAGATGTTGCTTCAATATATCCACATCATTTTCCTTCCTCATGATGCCATCTATTTTATGAAGTGCACCAGTCCCTCCTGCAGCAAAGCACCCCCACAACATGATGCTGCCACCCCCCGTGTTGGGATGGTGTTCTTTGGCTTGCAAGCCTCACCCTTTTTCCTCCAAACATAACGATGGTCATTATGGCCAAACAGTTCAATTTTTGTTTCATCAGACCAGAGGACATTTCTCCAAAAAGTAAGATCTTTGTCCCCATGTGCAGTTGCAAACTGTAGTCTGGCTTTTTTATGGCAGTTTTGGAGTAGTGGCTTCTTCCTTGCTGAGCAGCCTTTCAGGTTATGTCGATATAGGATTGGTTTTACTGTGGATATAGATACTTTTGTACCTGTTCCCTCCAGCATCTTCACAAGGTCCTTTGCTGTTGTTCTGGGATTGATTTCCACTTTTCGCACCAAAGCATGTTCATCTCTAGGAGACAGAATGGGTCTCCTTCCTGAGCGGTATGACGGATGAGTGGTCCCATGGTGTTTATACTTGCATACTATTGTTTGTACAGACGAACATGGTACCTTCAGCCGTTTGGAAATTGCTCCCAAGGATGAACCAGACTTGTGGAGGTCCACAATTTTCTTTCTGAGGTCTTGGCTGATTTCTTTTGATTTTCCCATGATGTCAAGCAAAGAGGCACTGAGTTTGAAGGTAGGCCTTAAAATACATCCACAGGTACACCTCCAATTGACTCAAATAATGTCAATTAGCTTATCAGAAGTTTCTAATGCCATGACATAATTTTCTGGAATTTTCCAAGCTGTTTAATGGTACAGTCAACTTAGTGTATGTAAACTTCTGACCCACTGGAATTGTGTGAATTAAAAGTGAAATAATCTGTCTGTAAACAATTGTTGGAAAAAGTACTTGTGTCATGCACAAAGTAGATGTCCTAACTGACTTGCCAACACTATAGTTTGCTAACATGAAATCTGTGGAGTGGTTAAAAATTTGTTTTAATGACTTCAACCTAAGTGTATGTAAACTTCCGACTTCAACTGCAATAGGTCTATCAATCATATTGGAAAGACAGTGCTACGAACGTACATATGTAGCCGGCTAGACCAACCGCATTTTAGATTTTCTTACATATCGGGAAAGGGAAACTCCCCTCCCTAATGCATTTTCTATAGAGCTTGCATAATACTAAACTGCTCATACACTGGGCTGTAGTAAATTGTTCAAAGCACCCAAGAAGACATTGCATATCCTGTTGCTAAGGTTATAATGTACTCTATTGGATAAAAGAGCCGACAATTAAACCAGAATGAACTGTGATGAATTAGACAGGCTTGCAGAGCATGGGGGGTATTACGAGTCGACGTTTCAGATAGTATAATAGCGGTATAAAGTGTTGTATATTTCTCAAACCGATTGTACCAGACAATAAATGACCACTGAATTTTGAAAGGAACATCTCGATGTGTAAAACCAATGGTAGTATTGTATATTTATTTCATATTTAGTAGCATATATTGCTAGTAGTATACATGGTAGAATGAGAATACTTTCACATGTTTATTTAGTATTTGAGTGAGCAGGGCTTTTCACAGCTTTTCTGGCATATGATCAGGCTGTTGTTGGGTTTATCTTGTTGCTATGACGGAATTCTAATTTAATATGATGAATAAATATATATATGAACTCAAACATAGACGCTATTGTCCACTACGTATGTCACGCATGGGTAGGTATAGACTGGGTGGGGGGGTGCTTGTTAAATGGACTTGCTATGGGGGAAATAGTGACACTTAGAAACTCCATATTGGGCAGAAATCGTCACAAATCATCTAGCAATAAAGTTAAAACACAGAGTTTGTGATTTCCACTAATAGTTTGGCTGCAGGAGCAACGAATGTCTCCGTTGAGCAATATGGTGACGCCGGCATAATTATTACTAGGCATCTGCGCAAAGGGGTTAAAGGCAGAATTAAACAAATCAATTAAACTGACTATCAGATTCTGTTAGGCCTGCATCATATTAATACAACTGGAAAAAATATATATTAAAGCAATCCAATATATAAAGTTTTGGTAAAATAGAAAATTGCATTCCATGTCAAAAAGAATTGTTAAACACATTGGGATAATTTTTGGTACATTGCTATCTTGAGGCAGCACAAAACCTGGTCTTAAATCATGTCACAGTTGTTTCAATGTTATTTTAACTGTGCAATATTAAGATAGTAATATGCGTCTATATAGGCGTGTGCATAACACGTGTACACACTCATGTCTGTTACTCACACAGGTGCGTGTACAAACATGCATAAAAATATCAAGATTACTTTGTGAAATGGAGATGAATATTTTTCCCCAAAATAAAAAATTTTCTGCACATTGACCCTGGAATCGCTGGAAAGTGGGCTTGTTTTAAGGCATTAAGCTACCAGTAAAAACACATTGGTCATATTTCCATAAGCAGGACAATATAAAACAAGGGAAAATATGTGTAAACTTATGGGTTCCCAACCTGACAGCTTTAGTGTATTTAGTGTCATCATTAAGGCAAAAAAATGCTATTTATACTATTAATCAATATTAGAATGTACGTAATATGAACTTCGGATGAAGCCTGAACTTTGCTAACTGGAATTCATTACCTGTGATCTCTTTGCTGTGAGAACAGCCGAAATTCAAGCAGGCACATTTTTCTAAGCTGAGACAGAAGCCATATTCTGGTAGCTTATACTCAGCTGTTGCAAGTGTTATAACTAAATTAAACCATATATATTTTGTAAAATAACAGCACTGATGTGACATTATCTCCTGTTTTCCCATTATCATATTTTGGGGAAACGGGAAATAGTTAGCTCGGGAATTACCGGGAACCCATGCCGGTGTTAAACCCTAATGTTTAAGATTATTATTGTGTATATTAAAACACGTCATAATGGTTAATCCGTATAATATTGATCCATATATTCCTTGCTCGCACATTTTAACCTTGCACACGAGAAAGTCTGTTTCTCCAGCTATAAAACGCTCTTTTTGCAGTCTTATTAAATCCGCCATTATATTAGCAATCCGCCAAGGTGAAAACGCAGGTGGCTTTTAAAGGGAATGGGAGATGACACTCTGATTGGTTTATTGCATGTTACACATTATTGAAGAGTCTAAGTTCGGGCCATTTGAACCTTACAACTTACTTTGCGTTTAAATTATCCGCTGTCTAATAGCAAAAATGGAGTTGGACATGCCCTAAATGCACTGGCGCCGTGCGTTTTAGACCATGTGCTAAGATCATCATGATAGAGCCCATTATCTTCAAGGCATATCAGTACATACGGAGATCACAAATCAGTGTTCAATTACCAGTGAAATGAAACCTGACTGACTAAGACTTGTGTCCCCAGGAACCAGGTGTTTGTGTGGTAGGCTTGTGCTGACTTTCAGCCCCAACAAAGTACCTAGATACATTTTTTGGCCACAGGGGTCACTTAAGTTGCCCATCCCTGCCCTATATCAATACATACATTGAATCTGTAAATTAATGCTTATATCCTCTTTCTCATTATATTGTTGATTTATTCTAGACAGGTTTATTTATTTATTAGAATTTTTTGTCATTTTTTATTTTTTTTGCTGCCAACCAAAACAAAATGTTAGAAATTGACATGGCAGCTTTAAGCTCCCATAATTAATACAGTTTGCTCTAGGATTTATTTATAATTTTTTTTTGCTAGCAAACGTGTCTGAGGATTTCAGTTTGTCAGACAAATGATTAATGTTCCGGCCATATCTATTATAAATCAGTGTAGAATAGGCAGGTGTGTTTAATGACATGTAACAACATTATCTTACTATTATATTCAGACTTTGAAAACAAAAATGATCATGAAGATGGAACATACAAATACATCTCAAACAACAGGATGAATTGGGTTAAAAGAAAGAAAAAGGGAAATTTACATTTTGATGTTAGTCTTTTATTGACCTATTGTCCTCCGTAGTTAGTTTGTGCTTTAAAACTATTAATTTTGGCGAGGTCCACCATGGCGGTCAATATCTGCGTATTCAACCCGTAGCTAGTGTATTGACGCAGACATCCATGGATTAAGGGCCGAAACATAGCCTACCTCACGCAAATACGAGAACATGGACGCTTCGAGCTACGCAAACAGTTTTTCTTTTGCCATGACATTTGTGAAAGACAAACCAGAGGAAAGCACACATCAAACAAGAAAGTTGTTTACTGTTGTTGCCTGCTATAGCGTCCCTCGCTGCAAAGCTCTGACCTGTCTTTCACCAATGTCATGGCAAAAGAAAAACTGTTTGCGTAGCTCGAAACATACCTCATGCAAACACGTGAACGTGGGTGCTGACCTGTGGAAGTACGGCGGGGAGCGAACGTGGCCATTGCAACTTGTTGCTCTTCTTTGTTGTTGTAGTCGACCAGTGCCGGCACTACATTCGTAGGTAACATAAAGTATCGCTCCGCCGCCGTACTTCCACAGAGAATATAGGTCAGCACAAAGTAAAGGATTCAGCGATAGTTTGACTTCAAAAATGATGATATAAACACTAAAAATAACCCCGATAGACTGTCATCATATTTTATTTGCTTTGGGTGCACTGTGGAGTGTTTAAGTGCGTTTGGCAGTGGATGCTACCGGTTACCATAGAGTTGCGCTAGCATTAGCAACGTGTGTATGTCCAAAAGAAAGGACAGCATGTAATTAGCTGAAAATGGTTTCCATCAATCAACTACATCATGGGTAATTCGTAATTGAGACATTATGTCCAAAATTCCAAACTATCCCTTTAATGCCTTTGATATGAAAATCCTAATGTTAGGATATGCTGTCCTATACTCTAGGAGCACAGAAGTTGTAGCTTTCAAGGACATTCTCTGACAAATAAGGAATCAGAGATAGGAAAGTTGGCTGGTCTCACTCCCTCACTGTCCCTGTGTGAGTCTCCAGAGATTATATAGTTTTCAATGACAAAACCTGGTGGAACACAACAGGAGTATAATAGATGGCCAGTGTTGTATTAGTTGTTCATGATTGCCCATTCTGCACCAAACTAGCAGACGCAGGATACGGTTAGGGGTGCAGTGGCAGAGGTCGTACTTATATGCAGATGTATGCTTGGTATATACATTGTTTTCTATTTTCTGAGTGATTAATTGCCTAGTGTTTGAATGCTTTTCTGTGTTATGCATCCTAATGTGATATTTGTAGCCATAACATGAAGGTGATGTCTTTGGGTGTATTATTACTTCCCTCCTTTATTGACTGGGTTGGTACATTCTGGGATGGGATGATTGTATATTGGCTTGGCTATTGCCTTATCCCAATCTGCACACTTGTGCACTTAAAATGTGGGTGCCTCTGGAAATTTAAGCATAGGCTGACCCATTTCTTATTTTACAAGTACGCAAGGGCTTGATTGTGTACTTTCATATCTTCAAGCTATTGTGGATTTCAGTTATTTTTCGGGGCTGCCCCTGGTGCGTGTAATGTAATTGAACTTAGTAGAACATAAATCACATGATGGTAGGTTAGGTAAAACAAGTTTATTACATTAATGCACCAATCAGTTAGCTAGTTAGCAGGTGAAACAATCTTTAAAAATAGTTAAATTCACTGACATGATGCTATAATTTTATGTCAAAAGACAGAATTTTTCATTTAGCTAATTGCAGTGTTGCTAACAAGGTATGGTATACACTAGCCATCCTACTATGAAAGGTGGATAGTTCTTACCCATTTCAGTTGCTGCAGTGCTGGGGTGTTGATTTATTTAATGACCTCCGTCAGATGTGCATTTCACCTTCTTGATCCCGACATGACTAGCTCACAAGTAATACATTTTAAGAGATTGGACTTATTGCAATAAGTAAACAAAGATCTGGTTCAAAACCTTTATCTGCTTTTTATAACTCATTAACTTTGTAAGTATTGTTATTGAACTTTGATGTGGTGCGTAGTTCTAATGGGTTAACAGGTTGATTTAGCTGCATAATTATTAAGCTAGAACGCTACTTTAAGTAGAACTGAGACATGATTTCCCAGCATAGCCCCCACATAGCCAAGTACACAACACCATTACCTGTGGTTTTTATATATGCACCACCACTCATAGAGCTTCAATACCTTGGGGCAATTGATGTGCCAACTGAATGTCCTGAGGCATCACATATTAATCACATATTTATTTTATGGATAAGTCATAAACATACAGCTGTCAGTATTGCCAATGGGCATTTTGGGTTTGGATGGACTGTGTGTACTGTACAAGGGTGCTTTGTTTAATTAATATGACAATGGATACTGTAATTCAGTTACTTAGCAACACATGCTAATCAATTAATTATATGTAGTGAGCAATAGAAACTGCATCCAAGATGTGATTTACATATTGAACTGGAATTTTGGCAATAAAAATTACAGTCTTAAGAACTTATTCTATGGTGAGAAATGTTTAAATAAAGTTTGGCAAAATTATTCTAATAATTGTTTTTTTTTCTCTTTTGTTTTCATGGTCCTGATTCTACCATCTATCTCAGGTAAGTCACTTTAATTTGTGTCTGTTATTAACACCCATGAATGCGTGTTCCTATGACTAAATTTAAGTTTACTCATTTTCAATATAATAACAATAATATTGTAACTCCATGCGCTGCTTGCAATGTTAATGTTGAACAGGTGTTTCAGCACAACGGTCTGATCGCAAACTGGTGGAAAATTGTTATTCCATGTCACCTGATACAGAATACAATATTTTTTACCTCCTAATTGCTTTTGAGCTTATCTATGTGTCATCTGATTTTGGTAATGCATTTGTGAACACTGTAGAGAATTATCATGTAATGGACAAGCTCAGTCAGATTCTGTGGAATCATTGTATTAGACACACAATTATTTTCATTATTATTTCAGTGGGTTTTTAAATGAAAAATAAAATGCTGATTGTGTGCTTTAGTATATTGCTAAAGTATAACACACATATTTATTTATAGCCTGGTGATGCATATCGGTATACGGTATATCACAAAAGCATCTCTCGGCATAAACACGTTATGCTTCTCTCTCATTCACTAGTGACATAGTTTATTTTTTGGCAGTTTTGATCAGTGTCTCATCTCTGTTGTAGACTATTTGCATATGCTTTTTTGGAGCAGGTATTTTTAGTTATTTAGTCCCAGACATAGGGAATTACTGAGTGTGAATCAAACGTGCCTAATTATTCATGCTCAGTATAATTGATGCATTGTGGTAGGCTTGATTAAAGTGCATGCTAAAATAAGACGTGCTGTCCTTACAGGTTGTACTGCAAAATCATTCCAAGTAAGGCTGCCCTGAATGATCATCCATAGCTAAAAGGACAGAGAGATGCCATTTCATTATGTGGGGCATTCATCTTCTGCTTAACCCCTTCGCGCAGATCCCCTAGTGGCCATGGCTCCGGCGCCAAGATTTTGCTCAACTCCAATATTCATTTCTCCTGCTACCAAACTATAAGTGGAAACAACAAACTCTGTGTTTTAGCTTTATTGGTACACGGTTTGTGACAATACGGAGTGTCTAAGTATCACTATTGCCCCGTAGCAAGTCCATTTAACAAGCAACCCCCCCACCCAGTCTCACTTGCAACTATACCTACCCATGCGTGACACAGTGGACAATAGCGTGTGAAATCATAAATATATTTTTTAAGCACCAAAAAATCCTATTACATTTTAGCAACCCAAACTATAGCCCGATCGTATGCCAAAAAAGCTGTGAAAAGCCCTGCTCACTCAAATGCAAAATAAACATGTGAAATGCTTGTGTAATTATACCACGTCATACTACTATGAATATCTGCTACTAAATATGAAATAAATATCCAATCCTACCATACCAGGGACATCTCTATGGTTTTACGCATAGAGATGTCCCTTTCAAAATTCAGCAATCATGTATTGTCTGGGATAATCGGTTTGAGAAATACACAGCTCTTTATAAAGCTATTACACTACCTGGAAGGTTGACACGTGAAACCCCCCACGCTCTGCAAACCTGTCTAATGCATTCCAGTTCAGTCTGGTTTCATTGACGATTCTTTTATCCAATTTTGGACATTATACCATTAGCAAAAGTGTTTACAATGTTTAATGGATGCTTTGAACAATAAATTACAGCCCAGCGTAACGGCAGTTTTCGTTTTAACGGTTTAGTATTACACAAGCTCTACGGAAAACGCATTCCCCGACAGGAGTTTTCCCTTCCCGATATGTAAGTAGTACTGCTTCTAATATGTGGTTGGTCTCGCTGGCTACATATGTACGTTTATGTAAGTTTTTCCACTCGAGCACTATCTTGAGTGAAATGCACTCAAAATGTGAAAATAAGAATATGCCTATCAATCATATTGTTATTTTCACATTTTGAGTGCATTTCACATACTGTAGTGTAAGCGTTAATTTTATGTTTGATGTAGCCTCCTGATTTTCATTGAAGATAGAACATTTGGCAGCATTTTGCTGATGGTGGAATACTATTTTATTTTCATGTTATCGTACATAATATAGGCTATGGCATATATCCTTGTCACTTAGGACATGGAAAATACTCATTCCAATTTACCATGCACTGATATATGCTAGATGAATGTAAAACTTTCCTTGGAGTCATTATTCCCTTTTTTTTTTTTAAACTACAGAGAAATCTTGGTTTTCCCAGAGCATGAAGCAAATAATACATACTGTTGAATACAGGAAAAAGTGATATTTTTGAAGTACAAGAGTGAATGATTAGGCTAAATATTTAGGTGTGTGATATCAATGTTTTCACCTTAAACATTGGAATGGGCAACTGTATATGCTTTGTAATGGACAAAAAATATTTTATTAATGTTATAACATGTTTTGGATAGGGTATTGGACCCATAGATATATATCCCCCTAGACTAATGAAAAGATAGTAAGACCCACTTGAAAATGATGCAAAAGTGATTTGTTTGTTAAATATATCATTATTTTATGATTTACAGCAGTGCACAATTTAGCCATTTGGATAGATTTGGTGACACTAATGGACAACAGGGTACACTGCCTATATTTTGCATCATAGATCTTTAGTAGTTCTTCAGATCACCCTCAGATTTTGCACACTTGTGGACACGGAATCTCTGATCCAGGAAATGTATAGTTTTACCTGTTTCACTTATGTAGCTCTCAGTATTTTGTTGCAAACTAAAGAAAATATATATTTTTTTTGCACTTTATTTTGACCTAAATTATAAAATAAATGTAAATAAAATAGTATTGTAAATGGTACAATGTCTTGTTTAATTTAAGACATTTTCCAAGTTTCTGTGATGCTCGCACCTGGAGTTATAAAGCCTTAAATAGAACACCCCCTAAATAGGTGAGAATTGACCAAATTTGGCAAATGCGCGAAGGAGTTAAGGGCCAGATTCAGAGATGGCCAACTTAAGTCATGCACTTAAGTGCCTCTCCTGCGCAGATTTAACACGGGATGAGATACGCCGTATTCTAACCTGCGCTACGGGGGTGCGTTTCTCAAAATGTGGGAGGCACAGGGCATGATATTCGAATGACCTGTTTCATGTACCTGCCCCCTGGGTTGCCAGCTTTCTACTAAAAAAATGTGTCTGGGGGTATACATTTTCAACGTGTCAGTGACATTGCCTTTAATAACCGCATTTGCCTTTGTCAAATTCTGCATCGTAGTTGCTCTTGCATCTAATATGTGTCTGGTTGGTATGATATACCAGACAGTCAATCATAGCCCACTTTTACATATTTTTCTTTTTATGACAGCTCTTTTTGATAATTGCAAGTTAGCTATGCAAAGGAAAATAACCAATATGACCAATAAAATAAATTTTAAAAAAATAACATGCGCTCATTCTAATCCATTTATGCAAAAGATTTTTGCAGTTTTACACTCAACAGAGGGGGGGGGGGTGTTCCTACCCAAACAGGCGCCTTATCGATCAAGCAGTCTGTGTTCATCTCAGAGTCACATGAAGAATTTGGACAGACACTCCATTGTGCCTCAGTTGATCAGGAGTGTTAATTGTGAATGACTCCGCAGGAGGCCCAGTCTCATGATCAGAAAGCCAGAGTCCCAAAATGTCCTTGTGTAGCCATTACAGGCTTGTTTGATACGTCAGACCCTTGATGACTTACAGCCATTTAGCTAACCATGTGTTCCATACGGTTCCAGCATAATTTATAGCTAAATCTAGTCCCACCCCCCAATTCCCATAGAGATCCATTCCATTGCAGAGATGTTATTGTAACAGTAATCGCTTGTAAGAGCACCAGAAAATTATATTAAGAGTCTTTTAATGTTGTTGGGTCACAGACATCAGGAAGTCATGGCATGCAAAGCCAGAGGATATGCGACCAAATATCAAAAATTTAAAGGTACAGTCAACTTAGTGTATGTAAACTTCTGACCCACTGGAATTGTGATATAGTGAATTAAAAGTGAAATAATCTGTCTGTAAATAATTGTTGGAAAAATTACTTGTGTCATGCACAAAGTAGATGTCCTAACAGTTTGCCAACATGAAATCTGTGGAGTGGTTAAAAATTAGTTTTAATGACTTCAACCTAAGTGTAAGTAAACATCCGACTTCAACTGTACCTCAAACAAATTTAATTAAATTATTTTAATTAATGGCATATTTTTTTCCAGATCAAGTAAAGGAAAAAATTATGGAATCACTCAATGTTGAGGAAAAAATTATGGAATCATCAACAAAAAACATCACAATTTGTACTTTGTTGCTCCTCCTCAAGCTTTTATGATGGCCTGAAGTCATGGACTTCATTAATGAAAAACAATATTCTCCATCAAGCTGGTTCCAACTTTCTCGAATAGCGGTTGATAGATCAGCTTTCAGGATGGAGCCTTTTCATGGACCAATTTTTTAAATTTCCACCATACATTTTCAATCGGATTGAGATCCGGCCTGTTTGCTGGCCATGTCATTGAGTTGATATGCCTTTCCTGAAGAAAAGCTTTCACACTCTTTGCTCTGTGGCAAGATGCATTATCATCCTGAAAAATGACTTCATCATCACCAAACCTATTTTCTATCGATGGAATGAGAAAAGTGTCCAAAATTTCAATGTACACCTGTGCATTGACTGCTGAGGTAATGATTGCCATCTCCCCTGGTCCTTTACCTGACATGCAACCCCATATCATAAATGACTGGGGACATTTGATTGTTTTCTTCAGGCAGTCATCTTTATACTGTATGTTTCCTTAGAACGGCACCAGACAAACGTTCCAGCATCATCTTCTTGGCCAATGCAGATTTGTGATTTATCACTGAATATACAACCCCAATTCCAAAAAAGTTCGGACAGTATGTAAAATGCACATAAAAGCAAAAAGCAGTGATTTGTAAATTCTCTTTTACATATATTTAATTGAAAACAGTACAAAGAAAAGTTTTACTTTATCAACATTATTGATTTTTGTAATTCAGAATTTGATGCCTGCAACACATTCCAAAAAAGTTGGGACAGGAGCAAAAAAAAGACTGGGAAGCTAAAAAAAAACACCTGTTTGCCATTCCACAGGTAAACAGGTGATCCTATCATGACTGGATATAAAATGATATCAAAAGACTCTTGATATTTTATTTTCAGGTACTCTTAGAAGCGATAGTATAACCTCTCGTCATTTGAATGGATCTCGATGGGAATTGGGAGGTGGGACTAGATTAAGCTAGAAATTACACAGGAATAGTGTGAAACCCATGGCTGGCTAAATGGCTGTAAGTCATCAAGTGTCTGAGGTATCAAATGAGCCTCAAACCATCACTCTGCTGCCAGATATGCAGTAGATGGATGGATCAGTTTAAGGGTTGTTTCTCCTGACTCATTTTCCTATTGAACTCTATGGAAAAATAAGCCAGGAGAAACAACCCTTCAAGTGATCCATCCATATCTACTGCATATCTGGCAGCAGAGTGATGGTTTGAGGCTTGTTTGATATCTCAGACCCTTGATTATTTACCCACCATGGATTCCATACTATTCCCGTGTAATTTACCCCCAAATTCCCATAGAGATCCATTCAAATGCAGAGGTTATAGTATAGTAGAAAATAAAATATCAAGAGTGTTTTGATATCCTTTTATACCCAGTCATGATAGCATCACCTGTTTACCCATGGAACATTCCAAACAGGTATTTTTTCAAGTTCCCAGTCTTTTTTTTGGCCCTGTCCCAACTTTTTTGGAACATGTTGCAGGCATCAAATTCGGAAATAGCATATATTTACAAAAATCAATTAAGTTGATCAGGTAAAACATTAAATATCTTTTCTTTGTACTGTTTTCAATTAAATATATGTAAAAGAGAATTTACAAATCACTGCTTTCTGCTTTTATGTGCATTTTACATACTGTCCCAACTTTTTTGGAATTGGGGTTGCAACTTCCAATCATCCACACTCCATGATTGCTTCTCTTTGGCCCACTGTAACCTTGTTTTCTTCTGTTTAGGTGTTTAGGTGGTTTTCGTTTGGCTTTTCTATATGTAAATCCCATTTCATTCAGCCAATTTCTTACAGTTCTGTCACAAACATTGACTCCTGTTTCCGCCCATTTGTTTTTAATTTGTTTTGTTGTGCATTTTCTATTTTCAAGGAATATTGCTTTGAGTTTTCTGTCCTGATGCTTTCACGTCTTCCTTGGTTTACCCGTATGTTTTCCTTTTATAACCTTCATATTTTGTTTATACTTGCACCAAATTTTAGACACAGCTGACTGGGAACAACCAACATCTTTTGCCATACTCTGTGTTGGATTTCCTTCTTGAAGGAGTTTTATAATCATTTCCATTGTTTTAATTGACAACTCTGTTGTTGGGGCCATGTTTCCTTTCAATTAAGTCCAACAGCTCGTTAAGGTCTGTAAGCACTCTCTTTTAACTGCAGACTAATTTGCATTTTTAGACTTTTTAGACGGCATTTGTTTTAGAAATGCAAATTACAAGGTGATTCCATAATTTTTTCCTCTACTTGATCTGGAAAAAAATATGCCATTAATTAAAATAATTTAATTTAATTTGTTTGAGGTAGGTTTCACAAAGCCAGAATGTCCAGCTATTAGACAAAAATAGTTTTGTGTCATATCTGTGATTTGTTTATTTGCTACAAAGTAAAAAAGCTGGGTGAACATCCTCTAAGTGTGGTGATTCCATAACTTTTGCCAGGGGTTGTATATATTATTTTAAAAAGTTTTACGTTTACGTATTTACACATGTTCTACTATGTACCCAGTTTCATATATCCAAAGTTATGATGTGTATATATATAGAACTGTACCATGGATCAAAGGTATTATGTTTCAAGTCCCAGAGGGTATACCATTACAGAATTTCTGGAGATTAATTTGATGTAAAAGATTAACAAAGTAAAAGAAAATGAAATATTGGCCATGTTTGCACCTTATTTACTTAGATATTTTGGTACACCAGTCTGTAGTCGAATAAAGAGTTAAACGTTTTCTATTGACATGGTTTATTTCACACATGTCCAACTCATTGAGCATAACCAGCAGACTTAGATTACAAAATGACTATTTGGCCATTTTTGTCTTATTGACTACAATTCAGAACCACTTTGAGCCTCCACCATTTAATCCAGCTCTTCACAGAGAACATTACCTTTTATTTTCAGTGTTAAACTGTATAAAATACCCCTAAGGCTACATCCGAGCGCACTCTCCATGATAAGAGCTAACCGAGTGTATCAATTGTTCATGATTTCCCATTCTGCACTAAATTGGGAGAAGCAGGAGAAGGCAGTGGAATGAGAATTGTGAACCTGTCAGCACTTTCACAAACGCAGGCTCAGCCTTTGCTCATTTAGGTAATTAATTACAGAATGTTTGTGCCTCTTCATTCTGAGTTGCCATTTAACTCTCTGTCCCAGGTTCACAACAAGTCTATCATTGGGTGAATTAAAAACTGCTTTCTTTCCTACATTTGCAAGAGCTGAGCTTCTGTGCTGTCCAGTGATGTACTGTATGTGCTCTTATCTCTAGAAAATGTATGTAGCAAGGATTTTAGCATGCACAGAGTATTGTGAAATGTAATCCTTCACAAACAAACACGGAAGCAATCATGTCTAGATTTGTGACTTCTGCAAAACAGGGCAAAAATACACATCAATAATATTAACCTTGCACAATCAGCGTATTCTATACCTTTATTTTAGTGGGTTTCCGCTCCCCCACCTCCTCCTCATAATATCTAGAATGTCTATGCCATTACTGTAGCTTCTGAGCTGTGTAGAAATCAAGTGCACATAAAACAACTGAATTACCAAGCAAGGTTATTAATTAAAACACCACAAAATGTTATCTTAATCCACCAAAGTCCTTTCTATTTTTAGTGCATGATGGTGGTAGCTTAATCCTCCAACAATTCCATGAAATTGTGTTAAACATAATGTGGTATTAAATATTAAAGGATGCATTTGAACAACTGACCATGTAAAGTGTGTGCAGTCTATGAAGGGAGGTCTCTTTTTAATATGAATGCTACTGAAATGTGTAGACTCAAGACCACATGATTGCTGTGAGCAGAATGGAGTGGAGAATGGAGGTATGGAGTGTACAAATCTGCACATTCTGATGAAAAAAGGTCACAGTTTACTAAATCAAAATGGGTCAGTGTAAAGCACAAATTATGCAGCTGCTTATTTGGAGGTGTATTTCATGTTGGTAGCTTAAAAAAATAGACACCAGTAGAGAGAGTGTGACACCCTTTATTGTTCCATTGAAGAGTCTTGATGTATCATTAGGCAGGCAGGCAAAAAAATAAAAATAAAACCACCCTGTCAAACAGAACTGCGGAGATAAGCTGAGGCTGGTCTGCCATCAAGGATAAGCTATTGGTTTATGAAGTGGAGATTGGGTCTCCCCAGAAGGCTACCAACATGAAAAGCAGGATTCAGATCGTAGCCTATTTTCTCCATCTGTATGCAATGGAAGTGTGTTTGTTACTGTGCAGGCTAGTCTGGAGACTGAATACATCATCACGCTCTGCAGTATCGTTGTCAGGCTTTTACCCAGTTTCTTTTAATGCCTTAAAAAATAAACTGACAGATAACTAATCCATCACCAAGTTGCTATAACTCTCCCTTTAGACTCCAATATGTACAATAACATGGCCAGTGTTACGAGATGTGTTAGGCCTGGAAAGAGGTGTAGGTATGCACTAAAGAAACCAAAACATAAACCAAGGCAGGGAATAAGGGAGACTATCATTCAGCCCAGGGCCCCGTTCCAATCCAAATTAACACGCTCCCTTCACTTCTTTCTTCCAATGGCGTGAGCCCTCCATTATCACATGACGTATATGTGAGGGAGCGCTTCCCAAGTGAGGGGAGTGATCGAGGAGGGGAAGCGGAGCTATTTGAATTGGAACTCCATTGTGCTTCTTCCGGGCTTCAACATTCATTTCACTGCATGTCAGCAGTGAAAAGGAAGTTTCTGTTTCAGCCAGTGAGATATTTCAAACCATACAGGTTTAAGTCAGCAGTACTTTATGAAAATCAAAAGCATGAAAACAAATTATAAAACTAAAGTTCACAAACTAACATGACGATACGTTATTTCACTTGCCCAAAAAAAAAACCCTTAGTGAGCATGCTAGCAGACTTGTTCATTCATATTCAGCTGTGTAAATAAATCCTTAAAACCATATAAAACATATAGGCTACACAAAACACAGGAAAGACACAACAATAAAATGACAAGACAGCTAACGATCAGGCCATAAGAAAGTATCATAATACCATTCAAAACATTGACAGCAGCAATCATAATGACTGTAGTCTTGAGACCAACACCATCTTACTTGTCAGCAACAGTCATGGTGTTACTAGTTTGATACTGGTGTTACTTGCCTCTAAAACACAATTTATTGTGTGCCATTACTGGTACCAAACTTCCCTTTAAACTTATCATTGGTCTCTCTCAACCTTTTTTTCATTAATTTTCCTTGATTAACAAGTGTGCCAATGATCTGAGTAATCCATTGACAGGTACTAAATACTGTTTACATTGGGAAGAACTGTTAACACTTTAGCTTTCAGGACATCCTTCAATAAAGGCTATCTAACAAATTATTTGCTTCAAGTGGCTGAGGTATTCGCAATCGGCTACCCTTTTAAAGTCCTGCATCAAAATTTACGGGGTTTTCTTAAAGCTGTAGTTTATCATTTCAGACAAACATCAATAGAATAATTGGGACAAATACGTTTACCACTAGGGGGCCAACTTGGATCGGGTTAAATTAGAATAGAATAGAATAACTTTTACTTTTATTTTTATTCTCAGCAGTGAAGCAGACATAGACTGTGGGGCAGACCCACAAACACAAACAAATGTTAAATAAATGTTTAACAAATGTGGTAACAAATGTTAAATAAAGACATTCAATTGAATCAGATGTTTCACATTATAGTGAAGGTATGTGTGATTATGATTATGATTAAAATTACTACTATTATTAGTATTATGATCAAAATTATTATATTAAATTAATTAAATATTAACTATGATGAAAAATTGAGCATCAAAAGCAATAACAGTTCCTCATCTGCTTTTACTGTCTTGAGATGTCCAATGTCATTAACAGCTGTAGGGACAAAGCTGTTTCAGGCTCTTTTTGCTTTAAGGGGCAAGGAGCTTAATCTTCGACCTGATGGAAGAGTCTCAAATAGAAAGTTCAGGGGATGTGATGGAAGAGCCATAATCCTCTTTCCTTTTTTAATTGTACGTTCCTCATTCAGATGTTTCAGCGGTTTGTGTTGGTTCCCTATGATTTTAGTAGCCTGTACTGTCACCCTCTCCAGCTTCAGTTGCCTGATTTCACTTAATGAGCCAAACCAAGCTGTTAGGTTAAAGGTCAGCACTGACTCAAGGAAGCAGGTGTAAAATGTTTGTAGTACTGACTGGCCCACGTCCAAATTCCTGAGTTTCCGGAGGAAATACAGCCTTGACTGACACTTTGCATGCACTCGATGACAGTTTGCCTCAAAGGTCAGTTTATTATCAATGATGGTACCCAAATATCTGTACTCCTCCACTCTTTCAACTGTTTTGGCTCCGATGGTAAGGGGCCTCAGCGGGGACAGCTCACGCTGGAAGTCGATAGCGATTTCTTTAGTCTTCTCCACATTCAAGTCCAATAAATTGACTTCACACCACTGTTGGAACTGGCTGACAGCAGATTGAAGCTTGTCATCAGAGTTGGATGAGTCCACAATTACTGTATCATCTGAGTACTTGATGAACATGATCTCAGGACAGTTGCTTTGGCAGTCATCGGTGTAGAGTGTGAATAACACTGGAGAAACTACCGAGCCTTGTGGTGAGCCAGTAGAGATGGTCCTGGTGGTGTTGCAGTGGCCTTTATATCTAACCCACTGAGGTCTGTCAGTTAAGAAAGGCATTACCCAGAGGATAAGATGAGGGTTGAGGTTAATCTTCAGCAGCTTCTTAGCCATTAGGTGTGGTTGGATTGTGTTGAACGCACTAGAGAAGTCTAAAAACACCAGTCTGATGTAGGACTTTGTTGTGTCCAGATGGGATTGGACCAGGTGAAGCAATGTCAGGAGAGCATCATCAACTCCTCTGTTCTGTTGGTAGGCGAACTGTAGAGGGTCTACTATGCTCTGCACACTCTGTTGGACCTGTGAGAGCACCAGGCGTTCAAAACACTTCATTATAACAGGTGTTAATGCGACAGGTCTAGGTGCAGATGGGCTGGCCTTCTTTGGCACAGGGGAGATAATCGATGACTTCCATAGTGCTGGAACTATGTGCTCCTCGAGTGAGCGGTTGAACAGGTCACAGAAAACCTGCGCCAGTTGTTTATGACAGGATTGCAGAACATGATTGCTCATGTTGTCTGGACCGATGGCTTTGTTCAACTTCACCCTTTTTAGCACCCTGCATATCCTGCATAATATTAGCATATCCAATATTCTACTGAGAAAGAAAGTCAATGGCATCAATTAAAACAAGTCTTAGAAGCAAAAGGAGCATTGCGATGCATTCTGGGAAATAACACTGCTCAGATTGATGTTTTTTGTTTGCTCAATTGGAGGGAGGAAAATCTAGGGATTGAGGGAGTGTGGATCCTCAGTCCACTTGCTTCTTTTGGATTGGAATGCCCATACTGGTGGCGGTCATCTTACATCCTGGTCACTTTGGGGTTTCCCCCTCCAATCGAGGGGGGGGGCACAAAGATGAAAAAAGCCGGGTTTTTTTTGGATTGGAACAAGGCCCAGGCTTTAGACTGCTCCAAAGGGTGTGGTATAATACTGATGGGTCTCCATGGTGCTTATTTATGGATATACAACAAACAAAAAAACAATGCAGAATGTGTGCAGAGTCCTTGGGCACTTTCAATGGGGTTTCAATCAAACAAAAACAGAAAGCTAACTAAATTAGAGATGAGGCCACGATACTTCACTTTTCTGGCAGTATATAGCACCATGGCTTCTCCTGGCTTTATCTTTAACAGAATCTTCAGAGTCTACAAAAAAAAGGTTAAAATGATGTGCCACACTTGCCAAGTGGATGGAAATTCATCCCTCCATTGGCATATTACCAAAATAACATCCTATAAGCTTGATTCCAAACCGAAGACACATTTTCTCCACGGGCATAATACTATATACATTTATACAATGGCTTGGATAAATACTCAATTCTGATTGGTTGACAGCCGTGCATTATATACATAATATATACATAATATTACAGTGTATATAGGCACGGTAAAATGATAGCCACTGTAGTCCGGTTACTTTGCTTCTTTACAGTTCAAAATTTATATGCAAAAACTTTCAAATTGTAGTGAAGTTCCATTATGAACAACTAAAATAATTAGCTAACAGATTTTAAATCAAATAAATCAAATAATAAAAAAAATAATATATACATTCAACGTTTCCTTTGATTTATTTGGTGATATGGACACAGAAAGTTTGGTATGAAGCCTTTTTTTTTTGTGGATGACAACTTTGAAGACAAAACTTATATTGTCAAACACAACAAAAAAGTAGCAGTAAATTATATTACCGATACATGTCGACTGCCTGTCAAAAGAAGACTATTGCAACACTACACAAACCACAGCTAGCAAAGCACAGCAGTTCATCTCCCCTTGAAAGCTGGCTTGGAGTCCAGGGAGATCATGTCAGTCACTGGATAATGGTCAGAAAGCAGCTTGCGAACTAGTGGTCGCCATCTCTCACCAGCAGGAAAACATTCAGCTGGATACTATCAGATCCGCTCACAGATCTGTGGATCCACTAGATATGTGCTGCTCCACACTTTGCTGCATATTAATTGCTGCACTTTGGAGTGTCAAATTCTATAGTAAACGGGAATGTTCAGTTGAATTTTGGAAAGTAAAAGTGTATGTATGTCAGCTAGCTAGCTAAGTAGTGTGTAACGGTAGTAGCTATATATATATATATATATATATATATATATATATATATACACACACACCCAGGGTAACGTTATATATTATCCTAATAGCAATTGCTAATAGCTTTTCATATTTAAATATCTTTTCAAAATGTATTGGCTAGCTAGCTGATTAGAAATCTGTCAATAGTTATATGTGCATGTTAATGTTTTTTTTAAAATTTATGCTAAATATTAGTGTGTGCCTTGCAGCTAGCTAGACATTAAAGCTAGTAATAGCCTATATCCAACCAATAGTTAATGTGTACTTCGTATTCCATTCTCTTTTCTAATGTAATTGATAGCTAGCTATTTAGCAATAGTTATATGAATTTGTTAATGTTTTTAAAGGTTATGCTCAATCTTAATAAAAAAGAACAATGTTAGCTAATGGTAGGATAACTGTGTAGAATCCAAACTCTCGTGCCATCTACCATTACCAGAGGAACTATATTTAGCTATGTTGTGGATGTGTACGTAATGGTTTTACTAGTTTGTTTTGTACTTGATTCAAAGTTTTTAAAATACTGTTTTATTTTAATTTTTTCAAACATTTAGTTATATCCATGGTATAAGAGATATCAACCACTCCATGCCAGTGCATATATATATATATATATATATATATATATATATATATATATATATACGCAAGTATAGCACTTCAGGGTAGTTAATTGCCCAAGGCTGAATCACCACCCAGTCATGCCATATTATTGTATATGCACAGCATGTCATGGTATATATCTTTACCATGACGTAAACACACACACACACACACACACACACACACACACACACACACACACATAAACACACAGGAATCGTTTGGTCAGCTCAGAGTCCTTTCAGCCTTCAGCTCTGGTGAAATTGAACCTGCACCTTGGGCTATGGATGGGAATTGATTGGTGTTTGCCCGCAAAATATCTGGGCTCTGATCGACGGGTAGCCTGACCTGGACTCCGATCTTATCAGGCATGAAATGAAGAAATCCACTCATCCCTGAATTAAATGTACCTTTTGATTTTTCCTTCGCCAAGGAATGAACCGTTTTACATCCAAACATTGCTTGCTTTACTCGTTCGTTCGTTCATTCATTCATTCTTAATTTTATTCAAGAAACAGAACACATTAGGGAAGGAAATGGTGACTGTCATATAACCATTAATGTAAGGTCCAAAGGGGCAAGTAGACCTATATAATCTACTTATGTGTCCTAACATGCTTACTTCAGCAGTTTCCCTGGCAGTGACGGCATCTGCTGTCCTCGCGCATCTGTACTGTTGAGCCCCCATTTCTTCCTTATGAATTCAGGAAGCAACATACCCTTAACATAGGTTTCATTAAAGAAAGAAGGTAAAACATTGCTTTCGTTGAGCATAAAACAGAGGCCATATTAGTATGTCTGTAGTGTGCTAATGAAGTCATGGTGCTAGGGGCACATTGCAAGGCATGGGAGTTCTGAGGGATTGTTCTGTGCTTTAGTCCAGTGGAGCAACATATTGTACCTTCATCAATAAATTATACATGAATGCATTCTTCCTCTCTTCTAATCCCTAGCAAAAAAAAAAGCCACATGCTCAGTCCAGAGCCACCAGAAAACACTTGGGAGGTCCGACATGCTTGACAGATCTGAAATAATTAAGGTTGATTGGAAACTGAGCAAAAAGGGAGCCTGGCCAAAGCTTGTTTTGTTGCTGTGTTGTTGTTGATTAGACAAGCTTTCAAATTGATAAACTGTTCTGTGAAGTAACAGGTTAAAATATGTTATGGTAAGGTCAGCACCATGTTTTGTATGGTACGTCCTTGTAATTTCATTACTTGTGTTCTTATTATTTGGAAATTATTGGAATTGCATGACAAAGCAGTGAATTATCTTCATATGGAGACTTTTTCTGAATCCGAATATGAAGTTTTGCTGAATCTCTTCTATATACGGTCATAAAGCCTTTAAAAGCTCATTTAATTTGTCAAATGTGTAATTATTGTGTATGTGTTTTTTAGGTCCAGTACCTACTCTACTGTACAGCGTCTTTGTGACAGTTCTATGTAAAAAGCGCCATACAAAATAAATTGAATTGAATATTGGATTGGATGTGCATATGAATGCACTTCAAAAATCTGACTAGATGATAGGACATTTAATATTGATAACTATATACAGTATGTGTTTGGTCTGGTTAAGAGAACAGGCATTTAACTTTGCTATTTTAATTTTCTGCACGTGACAGTCTTACCCCCTAGTGACAGAACTGATAAATACAGTATATGACAGTAGAATGTGCGTACATGTGCATAGAATGTACCGTTATGTACATACCTTACTGTAAGAATATTGGTACTTATAATTGTATGGTGACAACAATGACAGGATTCGAGAAAATGCTGGTATATGCACTTTTTATAAATTATGCAATTGCTCGCTATATAAATCACACCATTGAAGCTGATGTGTCAATATGACAAGGTGCATAAATGACCTTCTCAGTAACCAGGTGTGGGAAAGCCACATTTCTCAGACTGCTGTCCTAGCAGAACTCCTAATGTATCCATTTTAATATTTGTTAAGGAGATTGGTTCAATGGATTGAATTACTGTACGTGCTGAGTCGTAGTACATAAAGTTCACGTCACATTTGACCTGCAATATTTTAATCGAATCAGTCAAATGCCATTTCCAGATGTAAGAAGTAGAGTGGCTTGTAAAAGCGCTGGCACTGGTTTTTGTGTTGTATTAATACATCAGTATTGGCCAAGACCTGCATGTGATGTGGTGGCCAGTGATCAAATCATCATTTTCAACCTTGGGTCAGTATATTATTCAGACATAGGTAATGCTCATGCAAATGTAGTATTTACTACTCATCATTACCATTTACATTTTTTAATACAGCTAACTTTCTTTTCAAAAATTATTGCAAAACACCTAAAAGTAATTGAAACTATAATATCTTAATTTTTATTATTCCATGGAAAAATGCATTGTATTAAGCATTTCATCCAGAGTGTGATGAGGTGTGTAGCCCCAACTCATTGGCTTCACCTGTTCTTGTTTTCATTTTCTCATTACCATAAATAGTGAAGATTATTGTAAAAAAAATAAATGTGATTACTATTAGTTATGTTCAGGAATAAACAAACACAATTATGTATAGAACTAACATTTTTAATAGATTACTGCCATTTGCATGTTTTGGAATTGAGAATTACTGTAGTGAGGTTTGGTCACTTTTATTCAGAATTAATTAAGTTCAAAACTCAATTAGAATTTTATACATCACTAGAGCCCAACGTAGTGAAATAATGTAGACATGACAATGGGTTGGAAAAATGACATGTTTTATTGGCTACAACTATGAATATGTGAATAATAGAAACAATAATTGATATAACATTCTATGACTTAATCTTAATCAGAGGAAAGGATAATTATGTGAAATATAAATATACCATTATATCCTACCATTAACAAAGGTTAGTTTTGTGTTATGGGTTAATGCCACGCTTAACTATATTTTGTCATTTTATCAGTCTCATAAATATTAAGTTTTAACAGTGTAAAACTATAAGGTCAGGGAAATTGGCTATTCTGGACCGAAACGCGCATAGCAAAACAAAATACAATCAACAGTAGGAACCAGCAGTAAAATGACCTCAACTGGGTATTACAGGTTTTTATGCTAGCCTATCAATTGATGTCAGTGCTAAATAAAATGCGTTTCAATACTTAATGATAACAAAGGGAGGCCATGCAGTCCTGATTTCGTCCCGGCAGGTGCGTGGACTCCTGGAGACTTCTTCACTTAAGTCGGGTCACGACAGATTTCCAGTTAGGTCAACGTGGACGTGCACAGATCTCCACTTGGGTCCGGCCGCAAGGGAGACAGTAGAAGAACAGTTTGAAGAAACGTGTCCTCAAAACAGCTGTTGAAAATAAACCAGCTTGGTTGGCAGGCCAACTCTGTCTCGGTGATCAGGCGAGATGCGGGTTGGGGAACGCAGAAGTCCGTCAGGGTTTCAGTGGTGCCTCTGGTAGGCGTAAGACAGCGTCTTTACCATCAGAGTGACGTTGGTAAAGTTCCATGGGTTTTTATGGTCAAAATTCCTTTGATCCCAATTGGTAGATGGCTTTAGGGCACCCATGTAATTGATTGGCTCATTTCCTTGGAACCATCAATAAATAGATGGATCAGCCATTTCCAATCACCTCAGGGTGTGTGTCTGTGTGTGTGTGGTAAATTGGGGTCCCCCCTCTCCTTCTCAAAAGAGGGGGGAGTTCCTGCCCAACCCGGTGCCTGATCGATCAAGCAGTCTGTGTTCATCTCAGAGTCACATGAAGAAGGGGACAGACACTCCATTGTGCCTCAGTTGATCAGGAGTGTTAATTGTGAATGACTCCGCAGGGGGCCCAGTCTCATGATCCGAAAGCCAGAGTCCCAAAATGTCCCTGTGTAACCATTAACTACACTACAATGGAATAGAGAAGTTTTGTTCATGCAAAGATGGATTTCCTTTCCAAACAATATTTTTTTCCAAAAGTTTTTATATAAACATATTATTGTGATATATAATCTTGTATCTTGTTTATCGTTGGTGTGTTGAAGCATATTATTGAGATAGAAAAAATGGTTGGACAAGCATGCGAGTAGAATTGCAGTCCAGATGGAATACTATACAATTATTCTGAAGTCCAGAGTATTCGGTGAGTGAAGTGATTTTAAAATGCTGAGTGACCAGTTGTGTTTATTGGTGCTCCACTGTACTTATATCCTCTGGTGAAGAGACCGATTCATTTGACAGTTTAATTTAGGAGACCTACGGACGTATTGATTATCTACTTGCCTGGTACTAAGGTTTTCCTTTTCCCTGTAATATTTTTTGGACTCCCTGTGAGCTAGATTGACACTCACTGTCTGTTGGTTGCAGTGTGACTCCTGAAGTGATGCTTGCAGATTTATGTGTTTTTCTTTTGCTATGGTCCACCTCTGGGCTGAACTTGGTATAATGTCAGACACAGAAGTTGAATATTTGCAATGCCATATGGTTCTTTCGGACAGTAAATAAACCAGCTTGACAGACACACTCGGTGCTACCTGCTGGGTGTTGTGATGCTAGGTTATTGCCTGAGGGCAGTTTTTTAACCAATGTTAAAAAAAAAAGGAAAAAAAAAAGTTTTGAAGTCCTACAGTAATCCAAAGCAAGACTATTTGGCCAGAACATTTTTTCTTCCCTATTGCTTACCGGTACAGTAAATAAATAATAAGCCCATAGAGGGATGAGCAATCAGGTATGAAATCCTTTGGCATCATCATCCTCATCATAATCACTACAGTCATCAGCAACACCATTACACTCGTGAGGTGTCCTTGGCAGGGACAGGAACCCAGTGCATGTTTACTAGGGGTTCTGAGCGCACAGTGAAGTGTGTGTTAACTGATGGATTGACAGCCTCTCTGCAGTCTGCACCCTGGTGCTTTGTACATACGTATACTGATCAGCTGCCGGCCAGTCAGCTGTCGTGCAGCTTTTCCCAATTTGTGCAAGTGCTGCACCTCTAAGGCAGACCTCGGGGACGTCTTCCTCTGGAAGGAGGGCGGGAAGAAGGAAATTTAATTCATTTTGCCCTGAGCCTTTTTTCAGGGCATGCTGTCAGCGGATTTCAAGTATTCAGTCTGACGCGTCTCTGTTTGAAACGTGTTGCCCAAAGAATCTTCATGGTCAATTATAAATCACCAAACATCACTTTACAAATTCTGGCCACCACAATAAGGCATTCGGCCATGTTCAGCCACACGTCCCTCACCTCTTTCAGCAGAACCTATTTGAATACATTGATATCGCTGAAAAGGAACATGAATTTCTGTTCTCATAGTTTTTTTTTTAATCAACAATACGCAAAATAGTTTTAGTGAGGGGAATGACACTGGTTTTACTGATACCATCCATCCATCCATTATCTAACCAGCTTATTCCTGGTCAGGGTCGCGGGGGGGGCTGGAGCCTATCCCAGCATGCATTGGGCAAGAGGCAAGAATGCACCCTGGACAGGTCGCCAATCCATCACAGGGCACACACACCATTCACTCACAGATTCATACATATGGGCAATTTAGAGTCTCCAATTAGCCTAACCGACATATGTTTGGACTGTGGGAGGAAACCACACGGACACGGAGAAAAATACTAACTCCACACAGAAAACCCCTCGGCCCGTATCCAAACTCGGTATCTTCCTGCTTTGAAGCGACAGTGCTAGCCACTGCCCCACCGTGCCGCCCGTTTTACTGATACCATTCAAAAAAAATCCAAAACTGTATTTATTCAAAATTTGTTGCCCTGTATAATTCTTATTTTACATGACTGACTTACGAATGATAATTGAGCATCAAGGGTGAATTCTATAGACAAGTACAGATCATTGATTTATCTGCAAGACTCGGTTGTTACAGCAGCATCTTGCAACTGCTGGATAGAGTCTCTGTGGAGAATAGCACCAGACTGAAAGAGTATATACAGAATTTTTTATATCTGTAACATTCACTATTGAACCGCCAGTGTATGTACCTTTCTTCCAACAATGTCTGTTTTTTTTTCTGGTGGTCGAAGACTTCAGAGGTTGCCTAGAAAGAAAATGTGGTACCCATGAGGTTAGGGTCTGATAAATCTATTTCCAGATGACAATCAAGAAGATTCAGCAGGAGGTTCGTTCCTGAACCAGCGAGCATTTGTGAGGTTTTTTGAGATAATATTTCAAAAACAAATTAGGTTTTTCTCATAAGTTCAAATAAGTATCATCACCAGGGAGAAAATTCTTCTTTATATTGATATTTCTGTACATTTTTGTGGTAGTAAACTTGAGATAAAATTGATTGAAAATGGTATTTTTTTATTATTGAAAAAAGTATCGATTTGGCATCGGTATCGAACACCAGGTATCGGTATTGGGACTGGTATCGAAAAATGTAAAACGATACCCAGCCCTAGTCCAGTGGCTCTGTTATACTGTGGGGGGAATTTTCCTGCCATGGTTTGGGTCCACTTGTCCCCTTAGAGGGAAGGGTCACTGCAAATCAATACAAAGTTATTCTGAGTGATCACCGTTATCCTATGATGAAACAATTCTACCCTGATGGGAGTGGTCTCTTCCAGGATAAGAATGCCCCCATCGACAGGACACGAGGGGTCACTGAATGCTTTGATATGGTATGAAAATGATGTCAATCATATGCTATGGCCTTCGCAGTCACCAGATCTTGACCCAATTGAACACCTATGGAAGAGTTTGGATCATGTTAGACAGCACTCTCCGCCACCTTCATCAAAACACCAAATGAGGGAATATCTTTTGGAAGAATGGTGTTCCATCCTCTTTTTCATCCCTCCAGTAGAATTCCAGAGACTAGAGCCTATGCTAGACTAGAGGTATAATCTATGCCAAGGTGCATTGAAGCTTACATCTTACTAAGACACTTTTCTGTCCTTCCTGTTGTAGGAGGCACTGGCATATTCGAGGGCTAAAACCAAAAAGAAGACAGGACACATAGAGATAATTTGCATGCAGAAATACAAGTTTTAGGCTTTCGTAATTGCATCATATTGGCACAGCTTCTCTGGAAAGGTAGTTTGGCATGTTTTATACAATTGAAATTTTACCAAATGTCACGAGTGACACAATGATAGTTTGCGTTGTTTTGCGCAAAATGCAAAACACAGAGAGCCCTATTTTAGTGACAACGCAAGCACAAACGTGCATGGGCGAAAGTGGAATTGCAATTGTCTCTTGAAAAAATTTTTTTTTTTGCATGCGCTTTTTTCCTGGCCAATTCACGGGAACCATTTATTACAGTTTTAGCACACAGCATATTAATGGAAAATCTATTTTGTTTGAGGGGGGAAATTAAAATTAAAACTATTCAGTCTCACCTTTCTTTTGATGTCACCAGAAATGGTTCCTAGAGACGCTCATAACAGAGCTTCTCATAATGCGTTTGCTCTTCGGCCATGAGGAAATTAGCAGTTGGCTGTGGCACACTTTTTTATAGGGAAAGAAATGGGGCGATCTGATTGGCAATAATGAAACCAAACCCCCACCACACCCAGAGTTAATTTATTCTTAGCGAACCATCCTCTTTTACAACTGTGCCGTGGAGTCACAAAATTATCTAAATTGAGTTGGACACGCCCTAATTCGCCAGTGCCTTCAGTTAACACTAGCGCTTGACGATTGCATCTTGGCTGTGAAAATAAATATGTTTGCCGTTTCAGCTCCAGATAGTTACTTTTTTTGTTGGTGGGGAGATGACAGGCTGCATATTCAATAGTCTATCTTTTTTTTTCTATTTTTTTACATATACGATATATATATTCTTTGAAGTTAAGTGTAAATAGAAGTGTAAGTTACATTTTCATTGAAAGTAAGCAGAAATGTTACAAGGAAGTAAGACTACAGCACGGGTTAGATAATTCAATATGAGAATATATTTGGATGAGGTCATTACATTGTTGTAATTTAAGGACATGATCCAATAAAGAGGAGCTTCTCCACTTCTCAGGTTTCATTAAAAGGCATTGATTCTGTCCATCTTTTTTTTTTTACATCTGAGGGTTAGATAACTATCTGGTTGTTTTACACAGTTCTTTCACCAATCTCTTGACATACATTGTGTATTAACTTGTGTGTAACCAATTTTGATGGAAATGCTATATTCATTACGTAAGTATGGTCCTAACGTGATGGTGGATGAATACATATTCTCGTTATTTAACTAAAACATCTTAGCCCTCATTGTGATAGTTTCAGGCACAATCACCACATACAGTTGAAACACAGATTTGTTTTTGTTGGATTCAAGTTTTTTTAACCTTAAAGTAGTCATTTACCAAGAGTGTCATGATGCATAATGCCCTAACCAACTGCACCCTTACAATGACTGCAAAAAATTAGTAAATAAAATTAATGAAAGCACTGACTTTTTCCCCCAGAATTTCCAAACGTGGTTGTAATGATACTGACACATATATAAAGAGCCATCGTCAGATCGTCCTGGTAGTACTTCTCTGAGCGGTACAATTTCAGGAAGCGGAAGGTCAAAGAAACATACCCCAAGGCTGTGTCATGAGCATTAAAGGTTTATGGAATTCCTCTCCATTGCACACTTGATTACCAGTACCACCAGCCCTTTAGGTTTGAACAGATCAGAAAGGTCAAGCTCACAAGCGTGAAATGTTACATGCGACTCTGAAAGTGATGACCGAGGAAATCGCAGCTGGGTAATGTCCAAATGATGCCGCCCGCTAGTAGAAACCCAAATGTAATGTTGTTTAGCAGACTTTGTTAGATAAATGGCGGCTCTTGCATCGCCCAAACATGTACTTTTCTGTGGCTTAGCCCCGTCACTCCTCTGCTCTGAGTGACTGCGGATACTCCAGCCTTCACGCTTCGCGCTGAGGGGCCCGCATGCATCGCTTCAGGCTCTGCTGTAATTGGCATCCTTCCAGCAGCATGTCACCCTGTCCAGCAGCGAGTTAAGCAGCTACTGATAGGCATTCTGGTGCCTATGTCTGGATCAAAGGTGAAATGTGCTGTCACAGTCCAGCAACTACGAGGAAATCAATCTGTACTACTGTAGAGCTATGAATTTGTCTGCCATGTGCAGTAGATAATTGTTGTTCAAGTAGGACTCAAGTAGGTTTTAATGGACTCCCGGATTTACTGCTGGAAGTTTTACCAAGTCGAAATTGTGGGTTGTGCATCGTCAATTTTAAAGGGGAATTTAGAATCCACAAAAATGTCTTCACAACTGTTTTTCAAAGAATTTAACAATCAAATGCATAATTTATTTAACGTGGTTAAGAATATCATCTTTCACACATTAACAAATTTAGTTTATTGCAAGTGTTTGTGATTGTGTGTGTGGGCACTTGTCTTTGCATACACTTGAAGGTGTGTTTTGGTGTGTTTCTGAAATACCAAAGATTTCCCAAGATCTGATCATAAAATCTGATCCTTCTATGGATTAATTCATCAAGGACATTTTAGTTGCTAGCAATAAATATCTCTGGAAGTCACCTAATATCAGACACTTTTCAGATTGAAAACTTTTAATGTTTATCTTCAGAATTGGTATGGTAGAGCTGCAGTATGCTTAACCATCTAACTTAGGCATACTGCATACTTGATCACTTATTTGACATATAGTTAAAGTGGACATATTTTGTTAAACACATTACTTGATTGTGTTCTGTCTTACAGACATTTTATTGAAATGTGTTTATTTACAATCACTTGAATATACTTATATAGGGAGAACAGTGAATTTGGTCCATTTTAAATATGACCCTTCTTAATTAGAGGATGAAACCACTGTACGACTGTTCCTTCTCTGAGCATCTGCACTCAAAAGCCACTGACCTTTTATTAGAGTTAAAGGGATAGTTCTGAATTTTGGACATAATGTCTCAATTACGACTTACCCATGATGCAGTTTATTGATGGAAACCATTTTCAGCTAATTCCATGCTGTCCTTCTTTTGGACATACACACGTTGCTAATGCTAGCGCAACCTTATGATAACCGGTAGCATCCATTACCAAACACACTTAAACACTCCACAGTGCACTCAAAGAAAATAAAATAGTCTATCGGGGTCAATTTGAGTGTTTATACCATCATTTTTGAAGTCAAACTATCGTTGAATCCTTTACTTTGTGCTGACCTATATTCTCTGTGGAAGTATGGCGGCGGAGCGAACATGGCCATTGCAATTTTGCTCCTTTTTGTTGTTGTAGTCGACCAGTGCCGGCACTACATTCGTAGGTAACGTAAAGTATCGCTCCACCGCCGTACTTCCACAGTTGTATTTTATTTGCTTTGGGTGCACTGTGGAGTTTAAGTGCGTTTGATTGTGGATGCTACCGGTTACCATAGAGTTGCGGTAGCATTAGCAATGTGTGTATGTCCAAAAGAAGGACAGCATGGAATTAGCTGAAAATGGTTTCCATCAATCAACTACATCATGGGTAAGTCGTAATTGAGACATTATGTCCAAAATTCCGTACTATCCCTTTAAGGCATTAGTGGGGGAAAAAAGTCTAGCTATTTTGGTAAAGGAGATTTAACATTTATTGGTTGCTTACCTTGCTATAATTATGTTTCTTAGACACATAAAAAATGCAAGGCCTGTCTTAAAAGTAGAGCTGAGTTTAAAGTAAGAGGGTTTACTCTGTCTTGGTTTTTTGCTCTACTTAAATGAGCTGAGGAAATCTTTGTTAAATTCATCCCTTTTTACCCAGCACTAAAAAAAACCCAATATTTTTTATTTTCAAAAATTTAGAAAGATTTTTATGTGAAACTGTAGTGTGCCAACGAATACGCAAGGTACCTGCTAACTAACTATTAAAATTGTTGTTATTGATTAATGACAGTGTATGCTTTTTTCCACTGGTCTTTGAAATGGCATAGTGAGCCTTTGTTTTGTAATGTAAGATTGCATATATTTGTACAAACATGTCAGGATTTATTTCTTCCATACAATAATTAAGATAATAATCTAATTTACTTGCACCTTACTCAGTAATTTGTGATTTTGACACTTGGGTAATCAATGTTTGCCCCATATGCCTATAACATTGTTGTCACACAATTTGTATGTCACTTTCAAAATTAACTTGCAAACTATAAATCTTTAATAGGGAGGTTTAACAATTGAGCCATTGGTAAGGTCATGCCAAAGATGGGATTCATCTGAAAACTTGCATTAAAAAGTGTAAAAAAATCAGATTTGTCTTTATAGGAAATTAAAAAAGGTCATATTTCACATGGACATCATTAGGTAGGGATGTGATATGCTATTCAGTTATGCATGTTATGTTATGTTAATGTTAAGCCAGCTCTATCACCAGGAACGGTTTCATCAATGCAAGTTAATATAGTCAGTCATTGTACATTACAGTAAAATAAGCCATTAAACTGTCTTCCGTTTGTAACTGGGCTGGGTTTCTGCTGAGGTAGGGAACTTCTCACTGCGCATTGTCATTCATAAGTCATTTTTCAAGCCCTTCTCCAGTCCTGAGCAAGTTACTGGCTCTGATAATCAATTAATCATCCTGTCAGAAATTAATTACTATCTGTTAGTCAAGTTTGTGAGACTGAAAATATTTCTCACGGAATACCCATTTCTGTCAGGAGAGGAGTGATAAGGGAGTAAATATGAAGAGGTTTTTCCCACCAATTAATTTTCCTTGCATGTAAAATGAGACCAAGTATACTATAATTTATGATTAATTTCATAATTTGTAACTACAATTTACTTTAGGTTTAACAAAGTATTGTCATGTTATGCGGTGTACCATTGCTGTCAGTAATCAACAAGATTTGCTTATGACGTTTGTTTACACAAACATGAATATACACTGGAATATTATATGAACATTTATAAATGTCATAATTACAATTAAAGGTAACATAACACATTAAAATCTCTCATGACATGTGAAGAGCTGAGCATAGATTGACATAAGGCCTGCATTAACCTGTATTTTATGATGCCATTTTTATATGGCTTTTATATGGCTTCAAGTATTAGTATTACATTAGTATTACAAATCTTTGGTGCAAAGTGCATCCTGGAATAAAATACATTCTGTTGTGATAGCCACCATACCCTGGAGGTCTTGGTAATGAATTGAGTTGAATGTATTTTTCTAAAGCATGAAAACACCCAGATTGCTTGATCTATTGTCCTCTTACCAGTTCTCCCCAGCTAAAGGGTCATAACTCAGATCTATTATTGAAAAGTGGGGATTTGTTTTTGAATGTGTAATGAGGGTGAGTCACATATGCCTACTCTCCTGAGGTCACTTAATTGTGTTGAGGCTCAATCTGATATGTCCCCAGTGATGTTTGCAGTTCATATTGTCACATGCTCCAAACCTTAAAGGAGAATTTCACCCATGTTCATTGTTTGAATATGTTCTCCTTTGTCCTTATTGTTCTATGAATATGGTGGTATACATGCTTTTGACATAAAAAATGATTCAAGCGTAAAGGAATGAAAAGACATTTTTTATTCCTGTTAACCTTAATGAAACTACAATCTCCCATAATGAATTTTTCTCTACTGCTTCCAACAATGCGAAAGCCATGCATTGCAGTCTGGGAAAATGAGGCAGTGGGGAAATTAAAATAATGGATTACCCTCCAGCTTGTAAATTGTAACTAAATATTGATGTTGACATTGCAATATAAATCACTTAGTATGTCCAGGACAGCAGTGTGCACATGCCCTGAGACACTGCATTGTAACCAACTCCAATACGAAATTGTAAAATTGTACACAAATGTAGCTAGTCAGGCATTTTCATTTCTCCCCTGAATCGCTTTTCTGAAATATGTCCAATTTTGAGAATTGTATCTAGGCTGCTTCAAAATAGTTTCTATTGAATTTACTCACATAACAATCAGATTCTTTTATAAAGTCAACTTTGATCTGGATCATCATATTATAACGTTATGATGTTGATGATGATGATAACGATGATGTTGATGATGATGCTTTCAATTTTAAATCCTGTTGCCGGAGAGTTGCCATGTGTACTTTCAGCAGATTCACCAGAACTGTTAAAATAAATATGCAGTTTTGCAGTTGTATGTGGTGCCGTGAGGTTTGGTCACTTTTATTCAGAATTAATTAAGTTCAAAACTCAATTCTATACGTCTGTAGAGCCCAACTCAGTGAAATAATGTAGACATGACAATGGGTTGGAAAAATGACTTTTGTTTTATTGGCTACAACTATGAATATCTGAATAATAGAAACAATAATTGATATAACATTCTATGACTTAATCTTAATCAGAGGAAATGATAATTATGTAACGGCTAAATATAGAAGCTAATTAAGTCCTACCATTAACAAAGGTTAGTTTGTGTTATGGGTTAATGACACGCTAAACTATATTTTGTGGTTAGCTCGTTTTATCATACATATTCTCATATCTCATACATATAAATCTCATATCTCATACATCATGTCTCATACATATAAAGCTTTAACAGTGTAAAACTATAAGGTCAGGGAAATTGGCTATTCCCGACCGAAACGTGCATAGCAAAACAAAATACCAACAAAAGTAGGAACCAGCAGTAAAATGACCTCAACTGGGTATTACAGGTTTTATGCTAGCCTATCAATGTCAGTGCTAAATAAAATGCGTTTCAATACTTAACGGTAAAAAAGGGAGGCCAGTCCCGATTCCGTAAGTGATGTCAGCTCGTCAGCTGATCCAAGGTCCTGGAGACTTCTTCTCCGAAGTCGGGTCGCGACAGGTTTCCAGTCAGGTCGACGTGGATGTGCACAGATCTCCACTTGGGTCCGGCCGCAAGGGAGACAGTAGAGGAACAGTTTGAAGAAACGTGTCCTCAAAACAGCTGTTGAGAATAAACCAGCTTGGTTTATTTTGTGGACGGTGGCAGGCCAACTCTCGTTGATCAGGCGAGATGCGAGTTGGGAAACGTAGAAGTCCATCAGGGTTTCAGTGGTGCGTCTGGTAGGCGTAAGACAGCGTCTTTACCATCAGAGCCGTCCGGGTTCAGTGGTGCATCTGGTAGGGGTAAGACTGCGTCTTTCCCATCAGAGCGACGTTGGTAAAGTTACATGGGTTTTTATGGTAAAAATCCCTTTGATGCCAATGGGTAGATGGCTTTAGGGCACCCATACAATAGATTGGCTCATTCCCTTGGAACCAACAATGAAACATAGATGGACCAGCTATTTGCAATCACCTCAGGGGGTGTGTGTGTGTGTGTGTGTGTGTGTGTGTTAAATTGGGATCTCCCCTCTCCTTCTCAAAAGGCGGGGGGGGGGGGGGGGGGTGATCCTGCCCAAACTGGCGCCTGATCGATCAAGCAGTCTTTGTTCATCTCAGAGTCACATGAAGAATGTGGACAGACATTCCATTGTGCCTCAGTTGATCAGGAGTGTTAATTGTGAATTACTCCGCAGGGGGCCCAGTCTCATGATCAGAAAACCAGTGTCCCAAAATGTCCCTGTATAATGTCCCTGGTAACATTCTTATTTATATCTTCACTGGTACCTGTGATCACAGATATTATGTGTTAAAGAGAGTGGAGACCCAGGGTGCCTCATTGTAGAGCAAATGTAATATAATATAATATGGTGTTGCTGGAACATAGACATGCTCAATAGTACCTTACAAGCACCACTGAAATGACTGCTGATTTTCTTTTCTTGACTTGTAGTTACTTTCACAGCCAATACCGATCCATTCAGTGATTAAATGACTGCTTAAATGTCTTAAAAGTTTAATTCCTACAGGAAGCTAACAATAACTTGGAAAATGGAACTAACCGAGAAAGTCCCATAAATTCAGTCCGTTGTCATTTTTGTGTGAAAGGCATACTTTTATTTATGAATTTTACAGAAATAAAATTATCCATCAAAAAATTGCATTTACTTTGATCATGACCAAAATAGCTATTAGTGTTATTAATCTCGCTTTGCTGGCAGAAATGAAATTGCCAATTTGACAGCTCTGTGACTGAAGGCAAAACAGGACCCCATAGATTTTACTAGCAGTACATGATTGCAGACATAGCTCTGTAATTATATCCAAAGTTGAAAGGTTTTATGCCATATCTGAAAGCATTTCAGCTCCCTGTGATGCAAAAAATGGGCTAACTCACCATTAAACCAAGCAGCTTATGCCGACTATATCCAGGCGAAAGAACTTTGAGTAATTTACTGAAAACATATCAATTACATTTGAGGGAAAAGTATACAGTGAGTTTATAGAAAATAATAATTACGCAGAGTCTCATGTTGCATACCCAGCTAAACTACTCGTCCTCAGTACAGTGATACGGCCCACAGGCTGTAATCTTGACCATGTCACTGCCAGCTGCGGTTGGGTGCCCTGCTGCGTAACACATAACTGGTCATAGTATCAGCTAGGGAGGGAGGGAGGGCTTCAATCAACAGGGTATATGCTCCATCGTGCCTCCTGTCGTCGATTAGGCACCTGCTGCCTGCAGGTGCCAGCTGCGGAACATGTGCAGTCCTCCAGCACCGTGGTTACACAGCTCAGCTGCAGAGTGAAAATAAACACTGAGCATGAGCATTCTAGTCTGGCACATTTCCACCATCTGAAATTATGAAAGTACATTGCAGCAATTTTTTGAGTGAAAAAGAACAGACATGGTGCATACAAACTATGATTGCTTCATGAAATTAAGACAAATTTGTTGGAATTATGACCCAATACACTGCCCGGCCAAAAAAAAAGCACACTGTAATATTTATATGGACCGCCTTTAGCTTTCATTACGGCACGCATTCGTCGTGGCATTGTTTTGACAACCTTATGCAACGTCACATTTATTTCCGTCCAGAGTTGCATTCATTTTTGGCCAAGATCTTGTATTGACGACGGGAGAGTCGAAGCACTCCGTAAAGTCTTCTCCAGCACATCCCAAAGACTCTCAATGGGGTTAAGGTCAGGACTCTGGTGGCCAATTCATGTATGAAAATGATTCCTCATGCTCTTTCACAATTTGAGCCCGATGAATCTTGGCTTTGTCGTCTTGGAATATGCCCATTGATGGGATAACCTGGTCATTCAGTACATTCAGGTACTCTGACTTCATTTTATTGCTGCATAACGTTGCTGAGCCTAGACCTGACCAATTGAAGCAACCCCAGATCATAACACTGCCTCCAGAGGTTTGTACAGTGGGCAATATGCATGACGGGTGCAACGGCGACTTTTTTTTTTTTGGCCAGGCAGTGCAGTTACTTCTGATAGTGTTAGCCACAGTGTTCTCCCTTCACAACATCAGCAGTAATTGCAACTGTGTCAACACAGGGTAGGGGGGGGGGGGGGGGGGTTCAGATGGGCTCACATCTGAAAAGTTGTATCTTATATTGTAGTTCATAGTTCAAGTGGGTTAGAGAACTACAGTAAAATAAAATCCTGTCCTGGTGAAAACCAGTTGAGCTTTTGACTTCCTGCTTCAAAAGCTCAACAAAATGTCGCGTCACTCACCTAGGAAGCAGTAAGTATTATGATGTTCACCAGTTGCGTGCACTTAGCATATTTGTGGATTGTGACATTACATTTTAGGTGACAGAAAAATAACTTTGAAAAGGGGCATATTCCTCAAAATAATTTTGAATCTATTTTTAAAAATGTGACTTCCAGTCAACTTCTACTCATATTCTACTTCATCCAAGTGTCTAGTACAACCCCCAAAAACGGACTAATATTTGCCTTTTGCCTTATTTTTGGGACTTTCTTCACTTCATGAAGTGGATTAAAGCAGAAGCAACAATTTCACCACATGCTGCTGAATCTTATTAACTTAGTTTCAATGAGTTCATGAACTTAACTATAGGTCTTTCCATTGTCTTGCAAGACGATGCCAAGCCACACTCTGCACGTGTTACAACAGCGTGACTTCGTAGTCAGACGTGTTGCAGGCGTCTTTTTTCAGATGTGTTGCAGGCATCAAATTTAGAACGAACGTATATTTAAAAAAAACAATAAAGTTGTATGTTAAAACATTAAATATCATGTCTTTGTACTGTTTTCAATTGAATACAGGTCAAAAAGATTTTGCAAATCATTGCTTTATGTTATTTACATTTAATACAGTGTTCCAACTTTTTTGCAATTGAGGTTTGTATTTATATTAATTATTTGTTATTTTATATTATCTTATAAGGGTGAATGCTTTGTGTGGAAATTCTGCTAACAAAAAACATGGTCATGTTTAAAGAGTGCACCTGATGGATTTAAGGAATTGATAGCAATTTGGATGAATCTAATGTACTGCAATTCAATAGGAACATTGAACTTTAAACATGTTGGGGAAGGCAATAATTAAATAGTTTTCCTCAGTCCTCAAGTGGAAGCAGAGATAGAGTATACACTTGAACTGTCATTGGAGATAACAGAGTTGAGATGCTGTAACTTTAAAATAAGCTAAAATGTAACCAATGAAAACAATAATCATGGCTTAGCTGATTATAGAACCCAACTAGGAAAAAAAGGCTCTGAGCTCATCAGGGTAGATTTAATTCAAGTAGCTCATCATCCAGTTGAATGACGTTCGTTGCCATGAAGGCACAAGTGACCATATTATTTGAAAATTTCACTGTAAAAAAAGCCCGCAATGAATGTGAATAAACGCAATGAATGCAAATAAACTAAACCACTTCAGGCCCGGCCGGTGCTAGTTAAGGGGCTCTATCTTGGCGATCTTGGCGCTTGGTCTAAGCGCATGGCGTAAAGTCCATTTAGGGCATGTCCAAGTCCACTTTTGCTATTTTAACGGCGTGTTTTTTGGGCGCTAAGCAAATGGGCCAAATGGGCTGAACCTAGTCTCTTCATTAATTATAGGTGTGTCTTGGGCGTGACATGCAATAAACCAATCAAAATGTCATATTCCATTCCCTTTAAAAGCCTGATTTTCCACCTTGGTGGATTGCTTATGATGGCGAAACAGACATGCTCGTGCGTGTTCAGTGCGATCAAGGAATAGGCTATATGGATCAGTAGTAGCCTATGATCAATATTATTCGGACTAACCATTATGTGTTCCCGGTAATTCCTGACATATACAAAATATATGCGGTTAAATTTCGTTAAAAGCACCTGCAACAGCTGAGAATACACGACCAATGGTTTCCGTCTCACCTTAGAAAATGCCAAATTAGCCTGCTTGTTTAACGAATTTCGTTTGATTATTGAATTTCGTTATATTATTATTAACTCATGTTCAAGCTTCATCCGAAGTTCATTAGGCTACCTGCATTCTAATTTTGATTAATAACATAAATAACCTTATTTTGCCTTAATGATGACACTAAATACAATAAAGCTGTCAAGTTGGCAACCCATAGGTTCAGCATATGTTTCCTTCTTTTATAATTTCCTGCTTATGGAAATGTGACCAACCAGTTTTACTGGTAGCGTAATGCTTTAAAACGATCCACTTTCCCAGGAAGACTGTGAAAAGTGTGATTTACAGCAGGGGAAACAGACCTGCTCCTGTAAAGCGACATGCAGATAATGGCATTAAAATTACTTGTAAATTAATTGTGTAACGTGCTGCAAATTTGTTTTAGTTTCTAATTAGACGCTTAGTTCTCTTTAAAATCTTTTGTTCCGTTATGGAATAACAGGTGAAATCAGCGGGGTTTTAATAAGCTGAGAGTATGGAAACCTTGTCACTGTAATTTTAAAAATATGAAGGACGAAGAATAGCTAAGGTTACAATTCAGTTAACATGGTGACATTTATCTCAGTTTTTTAACCATAGGCTATCGAAAAAACATTATGCACAGCGAATCCGCTGTAGTCTAGGCTATTTGAAAAACAATAAATGCAATATTCACTGGACAAGGTTTTGAACTTTTTTCTGTCACAACCATTCTATTTACTTACAGGCTGTATTCCTAGATAAACAGAGCTGTATTGTAATGACATCTGAAGCACATTTTCAGAACTCAAATGTCTGCCTATTGCAGTGCGCGAGTTTTCTATTGAACGACAATTCACGCATTAGGTGTAAATGACAATTCGCGCATTAGGCTTGATATAGGTGTTATCAGCTCCTTTTTAATGGATAGCCATTGTCCCGTAGGCTGCCATTGCACATCGCCTGGATGTTGATGGAGTGAGCTGAGGGACAGGTATGTGGTCTTTGACCTATGGACCCTTTTATTATTATGCATTTTTTGATATAGCCTACACAAATTTCACATTGTAATCTTGATATTTTAGTCATGCTTGTGCGCGCCCCTGTGTGTAACAGACTGGAGGGTGTACGCGCGTTGTGCACACGCCTATGTAGATGCACTTATATGCGCCATTAAAATAACATGTAAACAACTGCGACATGACTTTAGACCAGGTTTGTGGTGGTTCTAGCGCAAGCACTTTCTGCTGGCTCAAGTCAAGATAGCAATACGCCTAAGATAATCCTGGCCACTCCTCATCTTAAGACCAACACGCCCAGTTCACTTGTAATGGGCGCAAGAATACATGGTAGTTAAAGGACGTGAACGCAAGGCGTTATAATGAACCATGCGCCGGGTGTAAGATAGCAAAGACACTTGCATTTGAGTTAGCGCCGCGTGTAAGATAGGGCCCAAGGGGTTAACTGTCAGGGTAAAAAAACATACCCTATTGAATAACTAAAACAGAGCAGGAGGATGGACAAAAATATGCCCAACAATGGTAATAGCAAACATTAAGAGCAACTGAAAAACTGTAGAAAATAGAATACTCCTTTCTTCCTCGTAGAGTTAATGCTGTCCCATTATATTTCTTAATGTTTCCAATTTCACTCTGGAACATTTTATTAATAATAATAATAATAATTATTATTATTATTATTATTATTATTAAATTGTCATTTCTCCATTCAGGTAACTTGCTAATTTTCTGGGCTGCACCAAACTCATTATGTTGGTTTCTTTTTAAATAATTAAACAACCTAATCACGGCTAATTAATATGCATTTAATTAGAGTAGTTATATAGACAAGAGACATATTTAATTGGAATTACTAGCTACAAAGATCAGTGTCGTAGTCATGAACATGATATAAGGACTGAATGAATAAATGCTGTTACTTTCTGCTCTGACATAATCCTAGGGAGAGCCAAATTTATGGTAATCCACTTTTCAATTTAATACCCATACACCTTTTTGTAGAATGAGGCTCAACATTTTACCACCATTAGTACTTGTAGTAATATTTGGTTTTGCTTATTTTCAACAATTGATGTTTGTCAATGAAGAGGGATCTCCTGTTACTTGACAGAGTCCAATTTCCTTCATAACCATTCCCTGCAAATATCCTTTCATTTATTCTTGGGTCTCTGCCAAGAGAGAGAATGATGAACTGTGCCAAATTGAGCTGAATGGGGAGGTGGTGATTTGACATTATCCCTTGAAGGTTAAGCTATGCAGTTATTTTCTTTGTTTTCAAAGGTGCATTGATACCAGGTTGAATGCATGTGCAAAGTACAAGACAACTTAGAGTGAGCATCTTATTATCATCCGTGCATTCCGTACACATGGACTTCGGTTAGGTGTTGTATTGGCCCAGTGGGTCAAGTCTGTAACGATAAAATAATTCCTGTACTTCTTAAACTGGATTTTGATTTTAACTGACATGTGTCATAGGGGTATTTGAGATCAACAGCAACCCTGGAATTTGTTTGCTACTTATTCAAATGTAACCCTGTAATTCTGTCCAACTTTCAGGGAACTATTACATGCCATTATGCTTTATAAATAATACATTAACCTATAAAAACCACTTGCAGTTAAAATATTCGCTCATTAGAAGTGATATCTTCTTCCTCATGCGTTGTATTCATTCCTTTTTTCATGGAAAAAATATGAAATCGAGAGTGATTTCAAAGAGATCAAGCATAGGGGTTGTGATCTTTGAAATTATAATACATTTCTATATCTTTGATGTCCCATTTGTGAATTGACGAATAGTGTTTGCTACCTTGGATGTTAATCTTACACGTGCTGTGAGTACAATTCAGGAATCGTCTCCTCCGTAGCGCGCGACGGTTTCTCCGTCTGCAGAGGCTCGTGGAGAAGAGGCTCGTGTTCTTGCTTCTCTTGGTCTCCGCGATCCATCCGTCTCTGTCTGTAACTGCGAATACCCATTGGCCTCTTGGGTTTTGCATTCTGCGTCTGCAGGGTAAACATTATGTCCCTCTGAAACCCATTACTTCCGCGCTACCTTTATTTAGATTTATAATAATTACCGGCGGAACTCTCAGGGTTGTGAAGTAACCTGGTTTTCTAACATCGCAATTTGATATGAACCAAGGTCATTTTCCTTTGATGAGGTTCCTTACACAACAAAACAGCACAAAAATAAAACACCAGTATCATTTAAAGCTGTTGTTTTGAAAGCAACCACGTCCTTTATTTGTACTCTGTAGTGGACATGGGATTTTATGCATAGCAGCTAAACTTGCGGGGGGTTTCAATCTAATTATACCCACAAGCATGCATTTCAAAGTACAAGTAGCCCTTTTTTAATTAACTGAATGGAGGTGGGAAATAAATCTTACCCCTAGGATGCTGTGGAAATGGATATGTAACACGATGGTGAAATGCTTGTAAGAGACAACCGGGGTGATGAGTATTAACTGCAAATGCTGTGTGACATCCTCTGTTTGCACAAATTGGATTTCACACTGACCCAACACACAGGGATATCTGAAGATGAGGCATTCAAGGAAATGATTACAGACAAGTGATAGCAGCAATTTCCTATAACATGAGCTCATTTATTTTATTTATTTGTTTATTTATGTGGACGTTATTTCTTAATGCATATATCTTGATATTAAGGGAATGTTTTATATATTTCATCAAGTCACTGTTCATGCTGACTAACAGCATATATTGTTAATGAAAACAAATATTTGCGGTTTTCCTGATTACTTTTTGTGTTCTTAATGGGTATGCAAACCAAAATTCTGCCTCCTAAAATCAAACATAGCCCATAGATAATAGTTTTTTAGAAAGATTGTTTACACTGAATAAAACTTCCATATTAGAACAAGCTGTTTTACTCTTGGCAACCTTAGCTGGCCTTATGAGTTGTTTTTTTCTGAACTGAGAAAGTGCATACCTAAAAACTAAAATAAAATATTGCAGTTGCCTCTGTCACCGTTGCTGTGTACACTTTCAACTCCTTCACTAAACACCTTCCAATGGCAAGAGCAGTGTATTCTATTGAGATGTGAAGAAGGCTTTTATTAACCTTGGTATATCACTGTTGTAAGCTAATTATTAGAATTCTGTTTGATCTTAACTTTTTCTTGGGCCTTTTCTATAAGTGGGTCTTAATGAGAAACTCCAGATGATGGTATCCATCCATTCTTCCAGATCAAGCATTGGTGCTACATAGCAAAATAAACTACTTGTTTAAAGTAAGCAATTAATTAAACAATTAGATTTTACCTTCAGGATGGCTTATAGACACTCCGGTGCATAGCCATATTGGATGAAACAGAACCGAGCATGCCACATGTTACCTCTCATAAAGGAGTGGTTGCAGTATTTGGATTTCATTCTAGACTGGAAAGAAGCATCATCAACCAGACTTTGCTGGCCACCATCTGCAGAAGGCGGTAGAACATGATTGATCAAGGTGTCAGTCCCCTCACATTCATCGTTAAAGCCATTTACATTTTAGAAGAGAGCAGCTCCCCTGGACATTAAAAATTCATCACAAGCAAGGCAGTGGGAGGGAGTATTGATCTTCTATCTGCTGGCCTTCTAACAGCATTTGCAATCTCTGTAGATACCTCTCAAAATCTAAACCTGAACTCCTCATACCTCCACTGACAGTTCTCCAGCTGGAGTGCTCAGGAGGCACACTGGTATAGACTGAATATAGGTCTTTATAGCATGCGGAAAAGTACTGCCTACTGCAGGTGGGTGTTGCAGTTTTTGAAGGAAAATATTATGTCCGAGAAACATTCTGCTGACTTGGTGTGCAAGTAGTGCAGTGGCATCCTTTGGAAAGCAATCTCTTTCTATGTCATTGTTTATATGTAAATAATGCTTACGTGTCCTTTGGTTTATTTATTTATTTTGGATTTATCAGTGATCAGATGGGGAGCGCACAGACCACTCTTCTCCACAGAATGTGATGTCAGCCGTTGCTTCCTTATCGCACTGCAGTTCGCAAGTCAGGCTCGCACAGACAGAAGCTGTAGGAAGATATGTCACACGCAGCTTGCCAAGTTGACTTGAGGGTGCCTGATCGACCAGCGGGTGCACAATGAGACGATATCATCCTCGCTGACTGAAACCCTCCCGTCCCTGGGTGAAACTAGAGCCAGTCAGCACTGGCACGGTCCGGATTCATGCACTCTACCCTATAGTTTAGACCTAGCAAATAGAGGGGATTCTTTCTGAGGAATATAATCTGCCCAGTTTTACATATTTTGGCCACTGAAAAGTATTAAAAGTATCTTATGTTGGCATGCGACAAAATGCTGTTTTACCGATTTAAAAAAAAAACACTAAATACACTTCCAGAATTTACAAACGGTTAGATGCAGGCGAAGTATTACAATGTAAATAAAATCACACCACAATCTGCACTTTATTCCAAATGAGAATCTGATGTCAGATTGTAAATGACATTGCAAATGAAACAGAAGTGCGTGTTTGTGGACGCAGGGCCCAACCCTGGCTTCTGACACATGCACTAAACACAGATTTTTCTCACAAGTGTAGTGCTCTTTGGCCTAAAGGCATGCTGGCTTGAGTTGACTTAAGTGGGGACATGATAGATGCACACAGGGTGGTGTCTCGCAGAAAGGAAGGTGTGTCCCATTGAATTCCGATTTACATGACTCCTGGCCTGAGATTAAGATTCATGTTCCGATTCACATGAATCCTGGCCCTTGCATTAAGACAAGGTAAAATGGCATATACATTGAAATAAATATTGTAATGTCACCACATTTGATAGCCCATTACTAATGAATTATAAATATTGTATGGCTCTATCAATAAAACATAGATTCCATTACCAGATTTATTTTCCCCAGTGTAAACAGCTACCCTGATTTAAGCCAGCCCCTGTAGCTCAGTGTCTAGTTGCTGTTTGTACTGACACGTCTGTGACTTTGTCACCACTATTTTGCTTACAATTAACCAGGTACATGCTTTTTTAGATGCATCTATAGCAAGTGATTAAGAGAAAGGTTTATTGCTTACATGTAATGTTCATGCTGTTAAATCAGAATATGTATAAATCCGTACCTGTATGGTATCAGTGAATGTAATAGCAGAGATTGAAGTTTTGAAGAACATGTATTTGTCTTTTGCTTGATTAACAAACACGAAAACCTTTGTCATTATCAATGACCATTGGCAGGTAATTAATGATCGCTTCACACCGAACCTACCATTCTCTTTGTTCAAGTTATATAAAATATTTAAAGACCCCCTCCACTCAAAAATTTGTTTTTTTTAATGGTTAGCGCCTCTTGAAAGCATGACTTTAACTATATAGATTGATATTTGTGCAGAACTTGTCATCGGAGCGCTGTTTTAACATTCTTACAAGGCAGAGCTTCTCTGTACTTCTCAAAAATCGGAGTTGGTACCGTGCACGTATGAGGACAATTTATGATGTCAGAATTTGTACAACCCCAATTCCAAATTTGTACAACCCCAAACCCCAATTCCAAATGTTCAAAAGTTGGGACAGTATGTAAAATGCACATTAAAGCAGAAAGCAGTGATTTGTAAATTCTCTTTTACATATATTTAATTGGAAACAGTACAAAGAAAAGATATTTAATGTTTTACCTTATCAACTTTATTGATTTTTGTAAATATACACTATTTCCGAATTTGATGCCTGCAACCCGTTCCAAAAAAGTTGGGACAGGGCCAAAAAAAAGACTGGGAAGTTAAAAAAAACACCTGTTTGGAACACTCCACAGGTAAACAGGTGATGCTATCATGACTGGGTATAAAAGGATATCAAAAGACTTGATATTTTATTTTCAGCAATACTATAACCTCTCTGCATTTGAATGGATCTCTATGGGAATTGGGGGGTGGGACTAGATTAAACTGTAAATTACACGGGAATAGTATGGAATCCATTGTTGGCTGAGTGGCTGTAAGTAATCAAGTGTCTGAGGTATCAAACGAGCCTCAAACCATCACTCTGCTGCCAGATATGCAGTAGATATGGATGGATCACTTGGAGGGTTGTTTCTCCTGGCTTATTTTTCCATAGAGTTCAATAGGAAAATGAGTCAGGAGAAACAACCCTTAAAGTGATCCATCCATATCTAACTAGTCAGGGGCTTTCCCAAAGCATGTCGTAGTGAAAAGTATGTTGTAAAACGTGTCGTGAAGATATACTTGCCGTTCACAACGCTTTCCAGAAAGTGCTCGTAACCCATTGGGATGGCAGGTATGCCATCCACCAAGTTGCGGCTAGGCGGGGCATGCCCCATACCTATACAGCACCGAGAGTTTGGCACTTTTCAGGGTTTCCTACAGAAGTAACCACAATGACCATATACTCTGAGCCCTTAAAAACATGAACTTCTGTATGTTCTGACCTCATGTAACCACACAGCATTCAGATACAACTTCACACATCCACACAATAAAGCCCCAAACTTGGGTTAGTTTGCCGTTTTTCTCCTTCCTCTTCCGCTTCTTCTTCTTCCTATTTTTCCTGCCAAACTGCCTGCCTCCGTCGTGATGTTATCCAATGGGGAGAATTATTCTTTGAGGGTATGGTCCGTATACCTGCTCATCAAGCTTATCGCCCAATAAAAACGCTTCATACTAATGTTTTTTAATGTTAATATAGCTAATGGTCTCATGCTTTCCAAGAAAGTACTGTAGCCTAATGGGTAGAGTTGCTCTCTGTCACACAGAGGCTTGTGGGTTCAAGCCCAGCAGAGCACATGCTTATTTTCCACAAAAACAATGTGCAACTGTTCAGTACTTTTCATTTATTAGACTGTTATTATTTTCACATTAACACATTAACGCATTTTTATTGCAAAGGCAAAAGAGGTTTCCAATATTAACTGTTCAATGTTTCACTTGTATTTCACTTGTGCTATATCACACCCTCCCCAAACCGGACGCTTGCTCTTGTCTGGTTTGGGGAGGGTGATACGCTCTGCTCTTGCGGTCATGACTGACTGACTGTATTTCTTTATTCATTAATTTCTTCACTTCAGCTCTGTTCACTTTATCCTTTTCACACATAACACAATGTCACCATAAAATTAACTACTAGGAAAATTAAGAATTTATGATAATACATTAAGAATCGACGATAGCCTACTATAAGCTGCAACCCCTTAAGACATCGGATTTATAAACCTCCAATTCCCCAAACATATCTGATTCATGGTTAGTCACTCAAAAAAAATTACTATAGATTCCGAACATTGCTCTAGTCTACGCTACCCTGCAGGCAATGTAGCTTACTGCAAACACTTTTAATTATAATAATAATAAGAAGAATATGGCTAGCGTCAAGCCTTAGTATTGCGAGAGACGTGGGTTCGTACCTCGCCTGGTTGATATTAAAGTGTAATTTCATTTTGGACTCAAACATTGTCCACATGTTCTGTTTTTCTCATGCAATAATGTTTTTTTATTGCAAAGGCAAAGACACGTTTACAATATTAACGGTTCACTTGTAGCCTGTTATTTAAACAATTCAGTCACTGGACACCACGACAGTAATGCAATAGGCTAGCTAACGTTATGGGAACAGGCATCCCATGGCCATTTGTCAAGCAAATAAAAACGTTTCAACGCAGAATATCATCTGGTTAACATCGTGTTCTTGCATTAATGTAAAAAATACATTCTATAAATAACTGTGCCATTGGCTACATGTTTTAATCTCACACAAATGCCGACAAAAAAAAATTGTATGTGTGGAGCCTGCTGTCCTCTTCCGCTGCGGTCATGTCTGACTCTGTGGAAACCCGAACCTTCAACGCTCGCCTCGGCCAACATTTCTTTATTATGTCTTCATTAATTTCTTCACTTCAGCTTTGTTCAGTTTATCCTTTTCACACAGAACACAATGTCACCATAAAATTAACTACTAGGAAAATTAAGAATTTACGATAATACATTAAGAATTGACGATGGCCTACTATAAACTGCAATCCCTTAAGACATCGGATTTATAAACCTTCCCTAAACATATGTGATTCATGGTTAGTCACTTTAAAAAAATGACTAGCCTCCGAACATTGCTCTAGTCTACGGTACTCTGCAGAAAATGTATCTTACTGCAAACACTTTTAATTATAATTATAATCAGAAGAATAATCTCTGGTAGGCTACTTTCTTAGTATCTATTGTTTTGTTGCTGGCTAAGATTCCTGGGAAATATGCATTGTCCAATTAAGCTTGTTAGCTAACGTTAGTTTTGCCAGAGAAACGTCAGTCAGCTGCTAGTCAGGAAGCAGGTACAAGCTAAAAAGGTACAAGCTTTTTTTACCTTCGAAAAAAAGAGGGCGTTATGGTTATGCGAATGTCTGCATGCATTTATTTGGAATGCATGTACTATACTGTATGCATGTCTCTCTCTATGTCATTATCTTCATGCATTGTTCATCATTAGTTAGCTACCAAAAACAAGTGATATCTGAACAAAAACGTCTCCGACGTAAAAAAAAGCCAAGTTACTCACGCATAGCCTACAGAGCGCTGTCTATAAGTCCTTAATTCCAACTTGCAAAAACTAGGCCTGCCTTTACAAGTATTGATATCAAAATGTGGCCAAGTTACAACTAACAATATTGCCTATCGTAGCTCACACTAAATAAACTAGCTCTATTCCAAAGCAATGCTATCCAAACTTTCCTAAATTATTTAATGCAACTTGGCCCTGTGTTTCTTCATCTTACCATCTCAAGAGAATGTGGTCAATGAAACTGTATGTTCCACATCAAACTGCAAAATGAGAATAATTTACAGTGGAAATAATCTGATTCAGATGTGTTGCACTTGGAAATTAACCTCTTAATGCCAAACGCCCCCTAGCGGTAACGCGGGCGTGACGGAAATTATTAAATTATACATTTCATTAATTTAATAATATATAATAAACTGCTCACCTCAATATTTTGATTAAATATCCTTATGATATATCCATTCCTTCTGGGAAAGTGGTTTTTAAGCCCAAAACGTCGAGATAAAACTTTGTAAATAACGTTGGAAACTCTGACCTAATTCTCAAACATGTATTGCAGCTTGATGTCACACCATAAACAATGTGCTGGTAAACTGTTCTGCTTAATTGTATTTCACAAAACTTTGGTTTAAAAAATAATTATACCTTTAGGCTTCAAGAAAAAATACTTTAAAACTTTCATAAGGCTGTACATGATTTTTTTCCAATTTTAAACCGACTTGTGCTTTTTTGCACTTGATTACGACTCGTTCGGCTGTGTTCACTTTGGCGTTGTGAAACTCAGCCAGTTTCTGGAGTACCAATCCAACGGCTTAGTATATGTTAGCCAGAGTGGTTTTTAACATGCTTGCAGAGAATTATGCAAAACCGTCGTCAATTGGGTGTATTTCTTTGACTGATAGCACAGTAGGCCTACCTGAAGTGGGAAAAACTGTCTTCGACCTGCCTCCACTCCGAGTATTATTTGCTTTCCATTGGGTTTTAAAACTGTCTGTGAAATATTCCAGCCAATAGCCAAGACTCTTATCTTTCAAAAGACCCCTCATTAAACACATTTCCTTCGTAAATGAAGGCGATAACAGCACTGCGTATGAGGAAGTGGCACTCACGCGTAATTATCGAGCCAAGATGGCGCAGTGTTTTTACCTTGTAGCGTAGCTCGCTACATTCCGTTTAGCAAAGCACAATTAATTAGGTAAGGCCCGCAGTTACATTTTTTACTTTAGAGTATTTTTGATACAGTTTTTGTGTAGTTATGTCGAGATTTTTGAGGCGTTTATCCGTGCACCAAGTGCTAGACGAACTGGATAAGCCAGAAGATGTTTTTGCCGAGGGAGACTCATCCTGTCTCAGTGACGCTGAATCCACTGATGACCGAGATGATGTTGCTGACATGTAAGTTGTTTTATCATACTAACAGTGTTATGCTATAAACGCATTGAATTTCGCCATGGCAGGTAACGTCGTTAGGGCTGGTGGTATTACCGATTTTTCGATATACCAGTGTGAATTCACGCAATGCCATGCGGGTTCGTAATTACATTGTCAACTGTATTTTATTGTTTTTCATACAATTAATATTACAAATTGCACATTCCAACGGTATGATAAATAATTTATGAAGTAAACTTAGGGTGTATTGTCTGTGTTGACAAACTCGCACGTGTTACGTGGCGTTGCCAACAACACAGATGTTTGGTGTAAGCATCGAAGGAAATTTAGCTGCAATGCGTGAATCCCTGTGTTTCTTCTGTGAAGCTAACTAACCTTATATACTTATGCATAAAATCGGTCCCTCTCAGCTAAATTAATATAGATAGTATTGCCTTTACAGTGGCAAGCTAGCAAGCATCCCTGTGTTTTCCTGTCTGTTTATTATAGTTTATACGAGTATTAGGAATGGAAGTGTGGTGTTGCTGATTTGCCCACAGCTTACTGTGAACTACAGTCGACGTTCATTGCTAGGGATAGCTGCTACATTATGCGAAGGATGTGCTTTGCCTTGTCTGTTCTGTAGTGATCTTGATGTCTCTGTGCGCACTTACTGTACGTCGCTTTGGATAAAAGCGTCTGCTAAATAAATGTAATGTAATGTAATGCAAGCAAAATTACAGGTAACAAGCAGCTAGCTATCTATTTGTGTCTGAGATGAGCTACTAAAACGATTTTTTTGAGTGTGAAATGGCTTCTGGAAGTGTTTAGTAAAGTCATTGTTCCACCTGAGTAAATTGTTCTGTATGCAGTACAGAAGGCTGTGCAGGTAAACAAAATGGTAATTTATGCATGGTATGAGGGAGAGAACATGATAACATGAGGGAGTACTTGTTGATTATTATTATTGTTGATTGTTGTTGTATAAGGGGGACTAATGGGTATATCAACATGGTGGACAATTCCATGGACAGGGTTAGTGGGATTTGTAATGATGCAGATTGCTCTCCTGAGGGAATGTGTAGTCTAAATGGCTTCTGTATGAATGGTTAAATAATCTCTCCTCAACCTCCACCCCCATGTTTTGATCCTTTGCCTTTTTTTGTTTTTAGTTCATTTTTTTTAGCTTTTTGGACCCTGCCATTTTGTACTTTCTTTGTGTAAATACGGTAACTTCAGCAATTAGAGGCAAGGATCTTTTTATTTGTTACAGCAGGGGTGTTTTTATTTTTTATCTAGGAAACTGGTGGACTTTTGATTTTTTATCCACTGCACTTTTAGTAGTACACCTTAGTGCACTTGTATATAGTTGATATATGTTTGTCATGTATAAAGTTTTGCCTCCTAAAACCCAACCCCAACGTCCCTGTCATAGGAGGTGCCAACAGAATAAAGGACAGGACTGGCAAGCATTAATGTGTAGGGAAGTTTCATACTATTCCCATTATTCATTTGAAAACCTGTTTGCACATTCCTGGACTAATTTCTGGCTAATGGGGCTCTGGTGAAATACACAAGATTCACTGTGCTGCTACATGGGTTTTGACAGCTTTTTGTAACCTTGGTTAGTTAGTTGTGTAATATGCAGAACACCAAGAACACGTCTAAAAATGAACTTTTATTGCCAATATTGACAAATTATCTCATTTTATTGTAAAAACCTAAAAAATAAATCATATTGAGACCTTTCTGGAACATTGCCATTTTTGGCACATTTGGCACCATTTGGATAACGAAAAAGGTTCACCTGAAAAAAAAACCCTGTAAAATTTGAATGGTTTGAGATATTGACACCAGATTGTTACCAGAGGTAGGCAGCATATTGATGAATCAGATAGAGGAGTCATTTCCTTGATTGCATTTGTAGCTCCCCAGGTAAAAATTCTTAAACTTGAATGTAGGTACCCGTTTTTTAGTTTTTTTATATTTTCTGTACATAAATTGTTGTAGTTAAGTATCAAAAACTGGATTTCTATGAGTTCTCACTGCTTAGTTGTAATACTGCAGGTGTCTGCTTTAATAAAAGCCATGAACCATATTTGTACCATTTATAGTTTTTGAGATAACCACCTTTGTTTGTCACTAGTGAAAATTTGGCCTATTTTGCCCTCGGTAGGAAGAGGTTAAACAGAAAAATTACTACACTATAGGGCATGTTTGAATAATTGTCTGCATCCACTGCTTTGGGTCTATGAAAAGCACAGAATGAATAAAATGTATTATTATTATTATTATTATTATTATTATTTATTGATTTATTTTGAATATTTGGATTTCTATCAAAACCTGTGTGGTCCTACGGAGCATAGATATCCATTGCAAATATAACTATTATTATGTTAAGAAAATTAGTACTATTACTTATTTTCCATCATCTGACCCACAAACATGTCTGGATACGTTTGTAAAAATGCTATATGTATGCTATTTTAAAAATATTACTTATTTTTATCTGCATTTATTTATTCATCCCCCCTTTCTCTATTGTACATGATGTTTCTTGATATAAATGTCTGCTTGTGAATAGTAAAGAAATCTGTAGCAGCAGTTAACATTTTAAAACCTGTACATTTTCTAAAGTAAACTTGCCAACAAAGTATAACCATATCCTTTCTGGAGTGTAATTATTCATCAACTGTTAAAAAAATTAATTGAAATCATATGTTGTTCCCTGAGGCACAATCTCTTCATATGCTAAGATGAAGAAACACATGGGCTAAGTTGCATTAAATAATTTAGGAAAGTTTGGATAGCATTGCTTTGGAATAGAGCTAGTTTATTTAGTGTGAGCTACGATAGGCAATATTGTTAGTTGTAACTTGGCCACATTTTGATATCAATACTTGTAAAGGCAGGCCTAGTTTTTGCAAGTTGGAATTAAGGACTTATAGACAGCGCTCTGTAGGCTATGCGTGAGTAACTTGGATTTTTTTTACGTCGGAGACGTTTTTGTTCAGATTATATATACTCTAAGCTTGTAACTAAAAGAGATCGTGAAATGTGTTGTGAATTCTGAAGACACATCAGAATCGGGAAAGCCACCCCAGCATGGTGAAGCAGAGAGTCAGAGGAGAGGCTGGATGCTGGTGGAGCTATATGGCAGCAAGCAGATTGCTTGTATGATGTGTCCTCGGACACATTCCACAATTGGGAAGTGGAGCGACATTGCTGTCGCCCTTCAGATGCCGGGTGAGCAACGCGAGCTGACGTTAACCTTTGCTGGCTAGTTGCTAGCTAGCTAAAAGTTTGTTAAAAGTGAACTTCCGTAGCCTTGGCAACTGCGCGCAATTCGATTCGATCTCTTGATTTAGTCCTGTAGAAATCTTGTGACGTGCGACCCCCGAGTAATTCTCTGTCCTCCCTAAATTGTCTACTGTGTGCTGTATCGCGCAGTGATTTTTTAAAGAGTCATTTTCAGTATAGGACAGGATAGACTGAATGGACTGGTTTCTATCGAGAGTGTCAGAGCCCGGGATTGTTGGTGATTTTGCACAAGGCAAGGCTCACTGAATGTCCTTCAAATGAGTGAGCAGGCAAAGTGCTTTTCAAGGGGATTGGTGTGGGGTTTCTGATGGGCCGCCGTGCCTGCCTGTTATAATTTGAGTTGGGTCACCGCTGTCGCGCTGTGCATCTCAACATATTTTGTGTGAGCAAAACCGCCATGCTAAACAATAAGCCTTGATCATGAAAATGTGATTAAGGGTAACTTTAACCATAATCCGCATGCACTGCTTCTTAAAGAGAATGCACAAGATAAGTTTTTAACTCCAAAATTATAGGCTGAGTAGGCTGGGTGAGGGTGTGTTTAGCAAATTATGTTTTTGATCTTCAAAATTGCTTAAGAAATGGATAATACAGTAAATAGCTTGTATGGTTACATCTGTTATGATCTCCACATTATAGCAATCTTGGGGATTATGCGTTTTTCTTTGATTGAGCTTTGTTTTGGAAGATTGGGAGAGATATTGACTTTGCATTGCCCCCTGTAACTTTCGAGTGTTTGAGGAAAGGGCAAGTGTCAAGGCAGTAACAGATGGATTTTATTGTAAGACGATTATTAGCTAGCTAGTATGGTTGAACTTTGTTCAGTCTTTTGCTGTAGCAATGATTCCTACCTAGTTAGCCGGCTAACAAACTCCTAGCCCAGTGATCGAGTTGGCAAATCTGTAAATTAACAACCCATGCATTGGATAGGCCTACATGGCTTAGCCTACTGCAGTGTGAGTCGCTATGCTGAACCATGCAAGCCATTTTCAGAGCTTTTGGTCTGTTGGAAGAGAGGGCCTGGTAAAAATAAGAAAAAAACATTTAAGAAAAAACATGTAAAATGAAACAACAGATAACTTGATATAATTTGACATTAACCCCTTATTAGATGCCACATTTGGTAAGTCCTCGCTTATTTAGGTAGTGTTCTATTTACGGCTTTATAACTCCAGGTCTGTTCATCACAGAAACTTGGGAAATGGCTTAATTGAATCAGGACATTTACAGTACTAACAAATGCAAATAAACCTTGGCAAAAATGCAAAAACAAAGCTGTTTTTCTTTAGTGTTCAATGAAATACTAAGAAGTGCAAATGTAAAACGGGTAAAACTATACGTACATTTCCTGGATTTCACACTCATTGTCCACAAGCGTGCAAAATCTTAGGGTGATATGCATAACTACGAACGATCTATGATGCAAAATATAAGCATGCACCCAGTTGTCCTTTAGTGTCTCCAAATCTATCCAAAATGGCTAAAACTGCTGTAAATCTTAAAATAAACATATATTTAACTACAAATCAACTGTTTTGACTCATGAAATTCACTTTTTCATAATTCTCAAGTGGGAATTATTATAGTTTAATTAGTACAGGGGGATGGATACTATGGTTCCAAAAACCATCCATAGATGGATGGATCACTTTAAGGGTTTCTTCTCCTGACTTACATTTTCATAGAGTTCAATCAGAAAATGAGTCAGGAGAAACAACCCTTAAAGTGATCCATCCCAATCTACTGCATATCTGGAGTGATGGTTTGAGGCTTGTTTGATACCAACCATGTGTTCCATACTGTTACCATGCCCAAATTCCCATAGAGATCCATTCAAATGCAGAGAGGTTATAGTATTGCTTGTAAGAGTACCTGAAAAATATCAAGAGTCGTTTGATGTTGTTCAGTCACTCCTACAGTTTTTAAACTAGACATACCAAGGAAGTCATGGCATGCAAAGGATAATCAGCCGAATATTAAATATGATGACGTTATTTAGGTTTATGTTCATTTTAACGTTAATAACATGACATACATACACGTAGCTAGCGAGCTAAACTCATTAGTAGTAGGCTACATTTCAAAACTAATATATGTAAAATATCAAATGCCTTTCTGTTGTTCTAATTCTGCCACTCTGCTCACCCAGATTTAAATTAAATTAACTAATTTGTTTTTCCCATAAGATCAATGTATTGCCTCATTTACTAGTGTTGTAGTCGAGACCACCTAAACCAAGACCGAGTCAAGACCAAGACCACAGCCTATCAAGTCCGAGTCAAGACCAAGACTTTGAGGTGGCGAGACCAAGACCAAGACCGAAACCAGACCAATGCGAGTACAATTCAAGACCATGACTGTAATTGTGTTGGTCTACCATCATAGTGATGGCTCAACATTTACACCATTTCGCTGCTAAAATTCAAAACACAGAAAGTATTATTTAGGAATTTTAATAAAGAAAGCATTATTTTTGTGAAAAAAGTATTTGAAAGGATGTTTAATGTATAACTGATACCAGCTAGCTAGCTAATTAGCTACATAGCTAAACATCCAAATTTGCGCAATTTTTTCCACTCTCAACATTCTACCAAAAAATCAGTGTATAGATCGCCATGCCACATTGATGTGCAGCGGGTAACATTAAATTGTAATAATAGGTCGAGACAAGGACTTTTTTTTAAATTTCCTTCCAATGATTTATAGTAAGCCCACGTTACATAGGCTAGCTAGGTAGCACCTGTAAAAACGGGTTCCCTTCCTAATGCAATTAAAGTGTTGCCATGTGTCTTTGATAATCACAGATATTTCAGTGTAACAGTGGTAATAAGTAAGCAAGACACTTTTTATAGGTGCATGGAGTGGTAATATCATAAATTATCGTTTTTCTGTCTTTCAAAATATTAGCGGGTGCGTGCAGTACCAAATTGCCAAATGCCATTGATAACTGTTGAAAAACTCTGAAGGGTCTCACTGACGTCAATGATTTGAAACGATTGGTATCTCTGGTAATGATGTCACAGCAGTTGTTGTCTTGACCGGTCTTGAAATAAAATTCCGAGTCCTCTTCGTCCGAGCCCGTGTCAAGACCAAGTAAAAATGCACTCGATTTCGAGACAAGACCAAGACCTTCAAAATATGGTCTCGAGACCAAGACCAGTCTTGAGTACTACAACTCTATCGTTTACTCACTACAATGTTGTTACATGTAAAACCCCTAGTCTTACATAGGCTATGCACAGTGACTATGCTATTCGCTAACATAACCCCCCCCCCCCCCCCCCCCCCTGTCCACACACCCCATGCACCCACTTGGTCAGATGGTTAAAAGAGTGTAAGCTGCCCTCCACACACTGATAAATTGTGACCAAAGTTGTTGTGACATAACTGCATGCCTAACACTGGCCTGTATTTTCCATAATAATGTACAAGCTCAGTGACAACTGCACACCTCCCTATTTTTTTTCAGCGAGCGTCCAAACCAAATAACATCTGTGCAGTATATGGCTGGCCACAACCTCTCTATAACCTACCCATAAATCATTTGCATAGTAAATCTATCTGAACAGCAGCCCATATAATCTTTATTTCTGATCACCAGTGTGCATTTCTCACTTCCCTTGGCACACAAATCATCAGGCCTGTGATACAGAAACATTTTGTGAACACATATTTCACTCATTTGCAGACATGTTGTAGAGCCCCCAGAAGCAGCTTGCCAGCCAGCTCATTGTAGTACATGAGAAAATGTCTGCACATAAGCCCCTGCTGTCTGTATCCCCAGTCCTCCCCCCCCGCCTCCACTTGTAGGCAACCTTAAGTGTGCTTCAGACTCTTGGATGTTCCCATATTAATCATACCACTTTAGGAAGAATCACTTTGTTATTCTGCTGATCAGCACACCCCTTTGCTGTTTTAATGACCCTACTATCACACCTTCACCAGATCGTCTGTAATTGTCCGTGCCTACATGTCTATGGTAAATTAATAACATTTTTCAAATGTGAATTCCTCGCATTAGAATTTGTCTATTTCAAATTAAGATTTTTAAAGGAGAAAACTGAGAAATTAAAGGGATTCACGCAGAAAGAAAAGGTAGATGGCATTTACACCCACTGTTATAATCTGAGCAATAACACAATAAAACCCAAGACATTGCAGAAAAAGAGACATACTGTATTTAGTAAGAATATTTGAGATTGAACAATGCCTGATAAAATCAATTAGGCTACATTATACACATACAGTATAGAGACACTGGAATCATTTTATATATATATGACCATTCCGTGTCTAACAATTAGTGAATGTGTGTGAGCAAATTAACTATTTCTGTGAAAAAATTGATGTGTACCCAGGTATGTTCCCACATAGGTGCATTTCTCATGAAGCCATAAAGGTTGTGTTTCTATCAGCTAGGCAAATGAGATGTATGTCAATTAGATCTGGATAATACCCAATGCACAAAAAACTTTAAAATTGTATTAAAGTTCTGTTATGAATAACTAAAATAATTAACAGATTAGAAATTAAATAAATCTCAAAATGGTGGATACATTCAATGTTTCCTTCGATTTATTTGTGGATATGAATGCAGAAACTTGGTATGACACCCGGTTTTTTGTGTATGACAACTTTGAAGACACAACCAAAGAAAAGTACTGGTACTTTCCGATAGGCCTACATTTAAACTGCCTGTCAAAATATGACAAGTCTATTACAACGCTAAACAAACCACAGCTTGCAAAGCACAGCAGTCTCCTCTTGAAAGCTGGTTTGAAGTCCAGGGTAGTAACAGTGAGAAAGAAGCTTGAAAAGTGGTCAACAACTCTCACCAACAGAAAAATTTGAATTGTTCGAATTGAACAGAACTTGGAGCTGGAACTGAACATAACTCCGGATTTGCTAGATAGCGCTAACATTAGTAACGTACTTCTGCTTATGCGCCCTCAAGCACCATTTTGTTTTTGCGTCATCAACCTATCAATCACACAAGACCTGTCTACAACCCAATCATCAATGCCACTTCGGAGTGTCAACAATATAACTTACCCATGTCAATGTCAAATTTTACAATAAATGGTCAGTTTAATTTTGCAAAGTAAAATATGTACGAGTATGTCAGCTAGCTAAGTTGTGTGTAATGTAGTAGCTAGCTACGTACACTATGTTAGAACCTTGGGTATATACACTATATAGCCAAAAGTATGTGGACACCCCTTGGTCTGGGTTCTGGTTTTCATGGTTCAGGTTTGCCTTCACTTAGTTCCAGTGTAGGCAAATCTTAACACTACAGCATACAATGACATTCTAGATGATTCTGGGTTTCCAACATTGTGGCAACAGTTTGGGGAAGGCCCTTTCCTTTTTCAGAATGACAATGCCCCCATGCACAAATAGAGGTCCATACAGAAATGGTTTGTCAACATTGGTATAGAAGAACTAGACTGGCCTGCACAGAGCCCTGACCTCAACCCCATCAAACACCATTGGGATCAATTGGAAAGCCAACTGCGAACGAGGCCTAATAGCCCCACATCAGTGCCTGACCTCACTAATCCTCTTCTGACTGAATAGAAACAAATCCACGCAGCAATGTTCCAGCATCCACACAATAAAGCCCCAAACTTGGGTTATTTTGCCGTTTTTCTCCTTCCTCTTCCGCTTCTTCTTCTTCCCATTTTCCTGTCAAACTGCCTGCCTCCGTCGCGATGTTATCCAATGGGGAGAATTATTATTTGAGGGTATGGTCCGTATACCTGCTCATCAAGCTTATCGTCCAATAAAAACGCTTCATACTAATGTTTTTTAATGTTAATATAGCTAATGGCTTCATGCTTTCCAAGAAGCTACTGTGGCTTAGTGGTTAGCACTGCAGTCTCTCACACAGTGGATTATGGGTTCGAGCCTAGCAGGGCACATGCTTATTTTCCACAAAAACAATGTGCAACTGTTCAGTACTTTTCATTTCTTAGACTGTTATTATTTTCACATTAACACATTAACATATTTTTATTGCAAAGGCAAAAGAGGTTTCCAATATTAACTGTTCAATGTTTCACTTGTATTTCACTTGTACTATATCACACCCTCCCCAAACCGGACGCTAGCTCTTGTCTGGTTTGGGGAGGGTGTTACGCTCTGCTCTTGCGGTCATGACTGACTGACTGTGGAACCCGAACCTCAACATACCCTTGCCTCGGCCAACATTTCTTTATTCATTAATTTCTTCACTTCAGCTCTGTTCACTTTATCCTTTTCACATATAACACAATGTCACCATAAAATTAACTACTAGGAAAATTAAGAGTTTACAATAATAGCCTACATTAAGAATTGATAATAGCATCCTATAAGCTGCAATCCTTTAAGAGATCTTATTTATAAAACGCCACTTCGCCAAATACATCTGATTCATGGTTAGTCACTTTAAAAAAAAAAAAAACAATAGCTTCCGAATGTGGCTCTAGCCTAGTCTACGCTACTCTGCAGATAATGTAGCTGCAAACACTTTTAATTTAACTACCGGAAAAAAAGGCAAAAGACGTTTCCAATATTAACTGTTCAATGTTTCACTTGTAGCCTATTTCACTTGTACTACAGTGACATGGTGAAAGTCAGACCGACACTGACAAATGGCATATATCACGTGATTATACCCCTTTGGTCTTCTGGTTAGCGTCAAGCCTTAGTATTGCGAGAGACGTGGGTTCGTACCTCGCCCGGTTGATATTAAAGTGTAATTTAATTTTGGACTCAAACAGTGTGCACATGTTCTGGTTTTCTCATGCAAGAATGTTTTTTTTATTGCAAAGGCAAAGACACGTTTACAATATTAACTGTTCACTTGTAGCCTGTTAAACAATTCAGTCACTGGACACCACGACAGTAATGCAATAGGCTAGCTAACGTTATGGGAACAGGCATCCCATGGCCATTTGTCAAGCAAAGAAAAAAGTTTCAACGCAGAATATCATCTGGTTAACATTGCATTCTTGCATTAATGTAAAAATGCCATTGGCTACATGTTTTAATCTCACACAAATGCAGACAAAAATATTTGTCTGTGTGTAGCGTGCTGTCCATTGCGCCGCGGTCATGTCTGACTCACTGTGGAAGCCGAACGTTCAACGTTCGCTTCGGCCAACATTTCTTTATTATGTCTTCATTCATTTCTTCACTTCAGCTCTGTTCAGTTTATCCTTTTCACACATAACACAATGTAGGAAAATTAAGAATTTACGATAATACATTAAGAATTGACGATAGCCTACTATAAACTGCAATCCCTTAAGACATCGGATTTATAAACCTCCAATTCCCTAAACATATATGATTCATGGTTAGTCACTTTAACAAAATTACTATAGCCTCCGAACATTGCTCTAGTCTACGGTACTCTGCAGACAATGTATCTTACTGCAAACACTTTTAATTATAATTATAATCAGAAGAATAATCTCTGGTAGGCTACTTTCTTAGTATCTATTGTTTTCTTGCTGGCTAAGATTCTTGGGAAATATGCGTTGTCCAATTAAGCTTGTTAGCCAACGTTACTTTTGCCAGAGAAACGTCAGTCAGCTGCTAGTCAGGAAGCAGGTACAAGCTAAAAAGGTACAATCTTTTTTTACCTTTGGAAAAAAAAAACTGCGAAGGTATTATATGCTGTGCTTATGAAGTTTGGCAACTCGTAGCCCAGACATGGAAGCTTGGAGTTACGCATCCGACAAGCTAGTGTTGAATAGCCTAACGTTATTTCTATATAATACTAATATGCCTATTTTACAACTGTATTTCCATATTTTAGGCTGTATGTATTTCTTTCAGCTACAATTTGTCTGCGTCTACCCTATTGTGCATGCATGTCTCCATATAGACTTGGTTAATTAATTAACATGCTTCTTCATGATCCATAGTTCAGGTGGTGCTGTTCATTGTATTCCATTAGACATTAAATACAGCTCATCTAGAAACTATTTTAATGTAATTGTGGGAGAAATGTTATCATTCTCGTCAGTAGAGGGCGTTATGGTTATGCGAATGTCTGCATGCATTTATTTGGAATGCATGTTGGCTACTATTCTGTATGCATGTCTCTGTCGATGTCATTATCTTCATGCATTGTTCATCATTAGTTAGCTACCAAAAATAAGTGATATCTGAACAAAAACATCTCCGATGTAAAAAAAGCCAAGTTACTCACGCATAGCCTACAGAGCGCTGTCTATAAGTCCTTAATTCCAACTTGCAAAAACTAGGCCTGCCTTTAAAAGTATTGATATCAAAATGTGGCCAAGTTACAACTAACAATATTGCCTATCTCACACTAAATAAACTAGCTCTATTCCAAAGCAATGCTATCCAAACTTTCCTAAATTATTTAATGCAACTTGGCCCTGTGTTTCTTCATCTTACCATCTGAAGAGAATGTGGTCAATGAAACTATGTTCCACATCAAACTGCAAAATGAGAATAATTTATAGTGGAAATACTCTGATTCAGATGTGTTGCACTTAGAAATTAAACAGAAAAATTACTACACTATAGGGCATGTTTCAATAATTGTCTGCATCCACTGCTTTGGGTCTATGAAAAGCACAGAATGAATAAAATGTATTATTATTATTATTATTTATTGATTTGGAATATTTGGATTTCTATCAAAACCTGTGTGGTCCTACAGAGCATAGATATCCTTGTGTTCACAAAATTCTGTTCGCAAATATAACTATTATTATGTTAAGAAAATTTGTACTATTACTTATTTTCCATCATCTGACCCACAGACATGTCTGGATACGTTTGTAAAAATGCTATATGTACGCTATTTAAAAAATATTACTTATTTTTATCTGCATTTATTTATTCATCCCCCTTTCTCTATTGTACATGATGTTTCTTGATATAAATGTCTGTTTGTGAATAGGAAAGAAATCTGTAGCAGCAGTTAACATTTTAAAACCTGTACATTTTCTAAAGTAAACTTGCCAACAAAGTATAACCATATCCTTTCTGGAGTGTAATTATTCATCAACTGTTAAAAACATTAATTGAAATCATATGTTGTTCCATGAGGAACAATCTCTTCATATGCTAAGATGAAGAAACACAGGGCCAAGTTGCATTAAATAATTTAGGAAAGTTTGGATAGCATTGCTTTGGAATAGAGCTAGTTTTTTTAGTGTGAGCTACGATAGGCAATGTGCAAGGCTTCCCTCTAAGGTTATGAATGAATGGATTTTTCATGATGAAAATGGTATTGATAAAATATTTGTTCATCAGTTCCAGTTTGCAGAAAGGAGAGAAGGAGAGTTACTGTAATGTCTCTGCAGGAATCAAAAGTCAGAGAGCAGCATTTTTTCCAGTAAGCTTGCCGCTCTTTGCTGAGTTTTGCACAATCTCCCCATTAGCAGGCCAGTCAATGCATTGCTTTATGAGGCAATTATTTCAGCACTCAATTCAAAATACACATTAGAACTTAACCTTCTGAGTCCTGAAGTAGCATTTTTATTATTCAACCTCAGAAGAGAGTCACAGTCAGCAATTTCCCTACCCCGGTGTCCCCCCACCCTCCATTTATGATCTCGTATCATCAATAAAGGATCGTAGAGAGCGGCTTGATCCCTTGGTTGGAGATAATGGACAGCACAGAAGATGGCAAAGAATTATAGTTTTCTGTTGACTTATTAAACAAAGGTGAACATTGTGAAGGGAATGCTTCATTTAATTGAAAATATTTATGGAACATGAATCCTGCATGGGATTATTGCATTTGTGTAAGTGAGCATTGTGAGCTAATATGGAATTTGTAGTTTGGTCACCTGCAAACTAATTCTCCCTTCGTGTTTATGCCGCTTCAGAAAATCTTTATCATATGTTCAAAAAAAAAAACCTTTATGGCAGGAAACATAAATGAAAATGAGGCATGAATCTAAAATTGTGTCATTATGGAAATGAGGATGGCTGTGGTGTTCTTGATTTCTAAGGAGGTGTTCTTTATTGCTGATTCAAATCTTGCACATTATAGAGATGGAATTTATGGCTGGGTAACACCTGGATGTGTCCTTTGTATCTAGAGGGGAGCCCTCTTTTTTCATGCCTCCAGGGTTAATGGGAATTAAAATTAGCTAGATCAAGAGCACTCAAACATTGCTGCTCTTGAAACAATAATGTCAGATGCACTAGAGATGTTAGATGGGGAGATATGCATGGCTATGCATAGTAGTAGCATGTGACTGGCTCTGGGGGGTGCTGATGTGAAAGAAATAGCTTTCTCTTTGTTGCGAGGCCAATTAAAAATGAATTAATAAAGCAATGATAACCCTACCAATAGCAAAGGATTTTGACTCACCCCCCCCAGCCCCCCCCCCCCGAAACTGAAGCAAAACAGCAGCCCCTCCCACAGCCTTCCTCGCCCTTCTTAATGAGAGATGAGTGCAGAAGAGATGCAACAACTCTACTCATTAACAACATAACCTCCTTTAATGAGAGGCAGTTTTTTTCACCCTCTCGCTTATTCTAAGCTTCTCCATTTGTTTCGTAGATCAGTGGGGTCCGGCTTTTTCCTAATTCCGCATCACAGTTCAACTACTGAATTTTCAAGTCGGATCGAACACATTATGAGTGTTAAATAACACGCATATTCCAGTTTCTATAAGGAACATGTATGAAAAATTGCGGTAATTCATAAATCCTTTTGCGGCAATCTTTATGAGTGGTTTGATTCCTGAACGCTGTGTAAATGCGAAACGTTGTCGAAGCTCAGCGATATTTTAGTGCCGCCTGCATGCATATATTGTTGATCCGTTCCTCGATTATACAGAAAAGGGAAATGCAGACAAACACAGGTGGGGACCGGGCCTCCAGCTCTTATTCCCCGAGTCCCTGAAGAGGATGCGCTTGGCAGGAGAAAGTATTGACAGACCATATCAGCAATCAGGTCTCCACCCCAGAGAAGTCTCACTTGGCGGTGGTGCAGTGCCTTTCCCAGGATTGCTCAAATGCCAGGGCAGCCAGGGGGATGAGAGAGCCCAGGGTGAGGTGCTGGCAGATCTGCTGAGAGAGGCAGAAATGCGGCAATTGTTCTGCTGTTAATTGAGCTCCTGCTGCAGGAGAGCTGAAACAAACACCCACACTGGAGAGATGACCCCTTAGGACAAGGAATTCATACCAGGCCAGTGCTGGAACTTCAGCTTAGCTACCTTTATTACTGGGGGAAGATGGGTGTTCCATGCAAAAGAAAATCCGCTGGCCCAAATTTCATCAAACTGTTTTGTTATGGTCAATTCACATTCACTGGATGTATGGATATTATGTGAATGTGATATTGACATAAGATTATGTCTGGATGGGAGAGAGATAAAGGAGGGGGGGGGGGGGGGGGGGGGGGGGGGGCGAGGGGTGGAGCGGTTACAAAGAAGGGCGTAAATTTATCTTAGTTGATTATTGGATTATTAACCTTCTATTGTCTCGTTGCCTTCAATCCTGCAACTCCACTTCAAAAATGTCAATATATTCCATGTCAGCATGGTGAAATCAATCGCTAGGTTCCTCTTTCTTCACTGACAGGCTTTATGAGTAAAGCAATATAAACTATAATATACTCGCTTACTTCTTGCATTATGTCATTGTAATATGACTGACAGTCTAAATGGCAACTGTTTTCTTTAGGCTTTAAAAAATGATACTACTTGGTTTATTTCCCCTTTAAATTCTGCTTAACTCATGCAGTGGCTGAAATGTAATTTATACATCATGGCTACTGTAAATGACGATTAGTCACTCTCTTTTGCAGTGATATTTAATCAAACATTTAGTTGTGAAATTGAGCAATTTTACTTGCAAGCATTTCAGTCATTTATTTCTCAACTGGAAAAAAAATAAATCCTTGCTTGATTGTCTTTCAAAACAGTGGTCAGTTTACTGGTTTAATGGGGTCCTGCTATTAAGCAGAATGTACAATAGACAGCATTTTGCATGCGGAATCGTATTTCCATTTCAGGGGTCGGTTTCAATGTTCTTTACTGACTATGCCTAATGTTATCTGAAAAGGATCATTTCAGCTTGCTGAGCATACAGGGTGATGTCACAGAATATCCATTTTCACAGTAGGTTCCTTGATTATGATGATGGAAAAAAACATTGAAATCAATCTCAAAAATATTGATGTAAAATGATGCATTTTAATGTTTGGATTTGTACCTGTATCGTTGCATATTGTACACGAACTACATTGCTAATAATTATGAGTAGTATAAATGTTATTGTGTAATATAACGGGCAATACACCAAACCTTGGTCCTCAATGAAATGCATGCTAGATGTTCTTGGCTTCTAAATATTGTACCGGCAGTTTCTGAGACTCCAAGCCTGATATACTGCAACTGCTATCTTTTTTGCCGCATCAAGCTGAAAAATTCTGTTTCATCATGAGTGCTATTTTTGTAGCCTTGGAAAGAGAGATCCAACAGAATACAGAACAGCATAACTTTCAATCTGAGCAAGGATGTTGATATCTCTTGTCTTCTTGACCTTGTCTTTTTGGCTCAACCATGTCTCTCTTTGATGCTGGTATGGGTTCACCATCAAATACAGTGCTCCATGCTACCCTTCAAGACCAGCAGCTTTGCATTGAAATCAAGCCCCAGAATCAAGTGAATCTAGACCACACGTCTTTGTAATGTTTCATTCTCTTTTATAGAATTGTAGTTCTGCCTGCCTTCTGTGCCAGCTCTCCATTCACTCAGATCACACTGTATCCAACGTGATATGTCACTTATGATAATTTATATTGCTTTTTGTTACTATTCACATGTTTCCACTGAAGAGACTTGAACCAGAAAGACTTTATTGGGCAGAATCGCAGGCCCGGGCCGGTTGTGTTGAGAAAGAGACTCAAAAGTCTCCCACTCAAAAGTTTACATTTGCTACAGAGTTCAGTTGCAAATATAGGAAAGTATCGCAAAGGCAATACAGAGTATATTATATTCAATGTAATTGTTTGGAAAGATCAAGACTAGTAATTATTCATGACGTGCCCTACATTTGACACATTCGATTAGACGTTAAAGAGGACATGGTCACAGTTTAAAAAATACATCGTTTTTTAATGTACAATGTCTCTATAATATTTATGACGGTTTGCAAAATCATGGCTGCCCAGACTTAAATATAATGCAATTACCATATATTTTACACTGATCTGTCAAGACTTGTAAAAAGAAAAAGGGTGGTGCAGTTCCACAATGGCTGATGATGTTCAGCATTTGGAAAGTGTTTGTGTTGTCAGTGTATGTGTTTGCTTAAAGATTATAATGGGTGAGCCTACGCAACTGCAGAAATAAATAGTTTAGTGTAACAGTAAGCTTCAATGCCTTTTCCTGCTGTGAGAACCCCCCTCCCCTTCCCCAAAGAAGTGGAAAGTGTGAGAAAAAGAAAACAGCTGACAACTGCTGTGCTGCTTGCTACCATTGTCTACTATTGTCAGTTGACGTGATTTACTTTGACACGGGATATGTATTCCCAAAATGAAGTGATTCCTTTAAGTAACTATTTTATGTGGCCTTTTCATGTGACAAATTCATGATTCCTATTACCAATTCCACATTTCAACATAGCAATCAGTACCAATGATGCCAATGTTTTTACTGTCTTAGTAAATGTTTTAAATATACACAGAAGAACCTTGTGATTGGTGTGTTTATAATGTCAGGGTTCAAGATGTTGTATTTCAAGACCTTGTAGCAGCACAGTACACAAATAATGTACTGTGTAGCAGCACAGTACATTATTCATGTAATAAGCTGACATAACAATCAGATGGTGAGAAAAATGAATCACAGATTCCTGTAAATCACATGTAAAACAAGAAGACAGTAACAAATGGCAATTAGAGTGTGGGAGAACAAAGGGGGCTTTTAAAAACAATGTTTTAAAGTTGTATTGATCTAGAATTATGGATAAGTAGGGGGACAAATCTGTAGAACAGGAAATAATTAAAAAACTGTCTGATGTGCCTTTTTTTTTTTAAAACTTGCAGCTCCTGTGACCATTTATAATTACTCCAAAAGGCACAACCTCACTCACGTCTTTCAGATGAAAAGAAAAATGCTACTGTAGACATTCTCTCATGTGTTTATTTTTCTAATTTGAGTTATGAATATATCCCACTGTCACATGGCACAGGAAATAATGCTCTGTTCAATATCCTGGGAATTATCACAAGCATGTTGCACAAAAATCTTTCTATCACAGTTCACCCTAACTAAGCTAACCCTCTAGGTTTTTGACAGCGATACCCAATAACTGTAGGGTAGTCAACTAAGTGCATATGTTTTGACACGTACATTGTTTCAAATGCAGACTGCATTTCAGATTTGAAAAGCAATTTTACAACAGCATTCTTTTAACTTAACTATATTAACTTTTAACAATAACATTGCATTTTAACGCAACTTTATAATTCCAAACAACAACACATGACAAGAAGCTGATTTTAGAAAAAATGGAGCTGTGTTAATAAACTAGCCATCCCGGTTGACTTGATCTGCCTCAGTGTACTAAATGTGTTATATTATGATAAAATACATGAAAGTAGCCGTTACTATGGAAACTACTCATGTGTTTCCATATTTCCCTACGTAGCCTGTACGTGTTCGGGATTTTTTATTTTCAGACAGAAATGAAATACAGCCTAACTGTTTTATTTGAGCAAAGAGATCATTTTGCCTTGTTTTTATTATGTGATTACTGTCAACTACTAAACAATGGTCATTTATGGTAATCCGGCCTGGGTCTGAAGGCAGACAATGATTCTGCTGTCCTGACCACTGTGGGTTAATGCACTGTTAGTCTAGTACACCGTAAGACAGCTTTTCATTTTTGAGGGGTAAGATGAGTGTGAAGTGCCACAGACTTTGTTCAAAGAATGTCAAAGTGTCTACCAGATAATATATAATATATATAGATAGCCTTTGAGAGGAGGTGGTTGGAACGTAGTACACATTATTCCGAAATAAAGCACACTGAAATATATTAAGTCCCATTTCAATCCATCTACACAAAGGTATACATTTTCAACGTTAATTAATTAAATGTACTGCGATCATATCCTGCCTGCTTCAGGCTGTGGTGAGTGACTCAATTACTGATATGTAAATGAAAGATGAGGCAATTCTCTCAAATACAGGTGGGCTTGGTCCCACTAAAAAGCCCCATTAACCCAGAAACAGTCTTAACAGGATTGTGTCCGTCTCTATAACCACAGAAACCTTGATGGCAATTTTTATGAATAATCCCTTTAATGTTTCATAGGCCTCTTTATCTCCATAATGCTTCAGTCACAAAGGCATGCTCGTCCAATTCCTCTGCAGTGTTGCTGCTTTATTCATTACCTTCATCCACTTTTGAAAAAGTAATGTCATTGGTTGTTACAGCAGATGTGCACCCAAGCTTTTGACATTTCCTGTTTCGGGACCTTTTCCGTTTGCTTGATGAGCATGGGTGTGGTGACCCGAGGTTTTGTTTTAATATGAGTTAGTTGGCTTGAGATGTGATTAACTGTTTATTTTTTGGTTGTGTGTGGGAGAGTGACTGATGAGTTACTTGTACACTAAAATGTCAGCTGCTGTTCTTTCCCCAAGAGGTTTAAGCCTGCGGAGCAGCTCTTTTTCTCATTTTTCTTTTCTTTTTAAAATATTTGGCTAATATGTGGCTATGGATCAATAGATTTTATAAAATACTGGTTTTCATTTAGTAAGTGATGGTGTTTGTGTGTTTATGCGTGTGTGTGTTTGTGTGCTTCTGTTTTTCTGTTTATCTATGCATGAATATACATGTACATATCCGTGTTTTTTTTTTTTTTTACAAGGTTGGGAAGAACTGCCATTTTGCCTTATAATTCAACATTATAATCTCAATCAGTGTACACGAGTGCATGCAGACATGCACGCATGCACACACACGCACCCGCACGCACGCACGCACACACGCACGCACACACGCACGCACGCACGCGCACACACACACACACACGCGCACACACACACACACACACACACTTCTCCTCCTCCCACTGACATTTTCACACACAGCTGTTTTCTCTGGTGATTGGAACAGTATATTATCTGAAGTTTTTATGCTGACAGTTCCAGATGCAGATCCTGATGCCTGGGCAAGAGGAATCCCTCTAGATATTTCAGGACTGTCTACCTGATCTGTTTACGAAAACCTTTGTGGAGAATTTCTTTTTCTGTATTTTGTAACGGTTTTTATTTTTCTATTTTTGCGCTTAAAGGGATAGTTCACTTTCTTGGTTTTTTATGTATTTATGATTATTTTTTAAGTATTATTTAAATTTTAGTGTGCAATATTGAACATTTTAGATATTTACACTTGACTGGCCCTTACCTGAAATATATCCAAAATAAAAATGTTCATAGGTGACGATAAGCAAAATTATGATGACACATAAGCAGTGATGCATTGACAAGCATTGTGAATGCACAAATATAATTACTACATAAAAACTTGTCACCCATGAAGTTATGAAACAAACATCTGTAGGTTTCATGAAAACATATAGGGCAAATATGAGCACAAATTATGACAGAATATTGACCATACATTCTCTATAGCAGTATTCATATAAGGTATGTGGTGAGGTGCATCACATTCATGGATGTGATGTCTAAATAGTCATTCGTCCTCATGGATATTGATTGGTTCGTAATAGTACTATATGTTATGTAAATGCAACATAAATAATAAGTAAACAAAAATGGTTCATTCATGTGGTATAATTATTACCTTTCAAATAATTATTTTTCCTGATATTTCTGTACTATAGAAGACATTGAGATTAATCACAAACAATTACATTTGTAGAGATGGAATGCTGGTTCATTATTTAAGGAGTAGTTTTTCAGATCATGCCTGCACAGCAATATGTAGAAGAGCATTTAGAGTAATGAAGACATTTTTTGTATAAGTTTTCCACAGCGAAAGACCAATTCAATATAATTATCTGTTTGCAGCCCAACAGTCAGCATTTTTCATCAACTAATACGATTACAGAAAATGGGACAAAAGAAGAGCTGGCTTCTGCTTGTACTATTTGTAACCAATTTCCTCTCCCTTAAGACTTAGGCAATAAATGAATAAATACATTACAATGAAAAAAGTACAATCATATCTCATACAGTGCAACCCGGTTGTAAGAATAACATCCATCTTGGATGATTTTGATTCTTACAAGCATTATGTAAAAGTACTGGGACAATGACACTATTTTTATCGTTTTTGCTCTGTACTCCAGCACATAGGAGTTGAAATAAAATGATGCAAATGTTAAAGTGACCGTTTGTTCAACTGTGTGTTTATATTATTAGTTCATGCACAAGAAAGCTAAGACAAGGTTTAGAGTTGATTCTAGATGTGGAATTTGCATCTAGAATTTGTTGCTGTTGCTTGTCTCAACATGAGGACCAAATAAATGTCAATGCCAATAAAGCGGGTCATCATGAGGTTGAAAAAATGACAATAAATCAGAGACATAGCCAAAACATTTGGTTTGTCAAAATCAACTGTTTAATACACTGTCACAGCGAGTGACTTGGTTGCTGGGTTGCTCAAGTCCACTATGCTGAGAGCGGGGTAAGAGCTTCCTGTTGTGTTCTCTAAGTTCTCTCAAATTTTTGATGAACAATGGCAATACACAATATATCAAAGACATATTTGCCATATAGCCTATTCCGTATAGTTATGTCATGACAGTTATTTGTTCTAGCTGGCTATCAATCTAGCGATATAGCTGTCTTTCTCGCTAGTTAGCTAGCCAGCAAGCAATATCTATCTCTCACTATATAGATCTCTAGTAGTGTATAAAACTATAAAATGTGTTTTTAGGGTTGAACAGGACAGGGTAGGCTTGGACCATAATTATTATTTGATCTTCCATGGCTGCAACGAGTGAAGCAGAGCATAACAATTATTCACAAAAATGGTATCATATCGGGTGGAGAAGTAGGAACCGCGGAACTGTGATTGTGATGGCAGTGACAGGCGATGGCCATGAAAAGTTCAACTGTGGGCAACATTTATGGGACAATTTTTGCCAGTTGCTCAGGTCACTGACCTGTCGCTCAGCTTCATAGAAATTGAATAACTTCTGGCAACTAGGCGACCGAATCGCTCGCTGTGTGAAAGCGGGGTTAGGAAGCAAGAATGCATTGGTGAGCTCATAGAAAATGCCTTGGTAGACCACGGAAGACCAAAGAATACTCTCCTGGACGTAGGCATATATGTTTTAAAGTCCATAAAGGGAACACAGCATTACCTCACTGCAGGGTTCACTATGCAAACCACTGGTAAGCCTCAAGAACAGAACAGCCAGGTTAAAATTGGCTAAAAAGCATATTTAAGAAAAACTGTAGAGTTCTGGGACAAAGTTTTATGGGCAGATGAACAAAGTATTAACCTGTACCAAAGTGGTGGAAAGAGTGGGGAAAGAAAGGAACTGCTCATGATCCAAAGCACGCCCCTTATCTGTGAAACATAGTGGAGGTAGTGTTATGGTTTGGGCATTTCTGGCTGCCACTGGAACTGGCTCACTTGTTGTCATTGATGATGTGACTGCTCACGGCAGCAGGGAGGTGAATTCTGAAGTGTACAGAAACATCTGCTCAGAGCCAACCAAATGCCTCAAAAATGCCCAAATGCCTCAAAGCGCTTCACCTAGCAGCAGGACAATGACCCCAAACATACTGCTAAACCAATGATTTTTTCAGGGCCAAAAAGTGGAATGTTCTTCACTGGCTAAGTCAAACACCCGTCTTGAATCCAAATGAACATGTGTTTCATGTTGACTGAAGGCAAAACACCCCAGAAACAAACGAGAACTGAAGATGTCTGCAGTACAGGCCTGGCAGAGAATCTTAATTCTTAATTAAGAATCTTAATGAACCCCTTCTCAAGCACCACCTTTTTTTTTATCACAAGCCCGAAAATAAAATGGTTACTGTTCTTAAACCCCTTTGACTACAGGCATAGTCCTGGTCTCTTCTCTAAGGTAACGCTTAGGATTTTTTTCCAACAGTCAGAATTACTGTAAGTACACACAGTGGAAGTTTTTTTCTTGCCTAAAAGATTTATTAACTTTTTTATTTTTTGCCGGGATAAGGATACCGACTTTATTGGGATTCATGTCGTCTTCAGCCCTGCCCCTCGCCCTGAGTTTGCGAACCGCTCCTGCCCTGTCCCTCCTCTGCCAATTTACAGAGTGGGATCTCTTGTACATTTTGTTTTACAGTACTAGTAACATTTTACAGTACTATTACAAGGTAATTACAGCAAATGACTGGCAAAAGCCAGGGGTGCATTGCTCCAGTCCTGGGTTTTTGTTCCAACCAATGACCTTAGTTTTATTTTTGTTTAATTTTCTGACTGTTCTATAAAGAACATTGTTTCACTTTTGTACTTGTGTGCAGTAAAGTGTTTAGGAAATCGCTGTAGCTGATGCTTATTCAAATGTCAGATCAATATATGATTGAGCTAATTAAATAATTAAGAGCTAAAGTTGGCACAAAATCTTGAAACAGATTGGCCTTCCTTCTGCAGCCCTGGGTTAAAGGAACAGTTCACCCATAAACATTGATAACATTGATAACTTTATCTAATTTTGTTTTGATTGATCTGATGGGTTGAAATATTGGGCATCCAGTTGGTCCTGACAGGTGTTAAAAATATCTTAGACATGTCTAAATATCTAAACGTGTTCGTCATTGGTATGTTCTTGTCGATGGAGATCATACTTAATCAGTCTATGTCATGACAAGTTGCAACATAACATAATACCGGTGCTCTATTGTTATAAAATAGTATTGTTTAATGACAGAATCTGTATTATTTCTTCTTATACTGTCAAAAATATGCATTATTTTATTGATCAGCATGATATGATGAAGTTTTGTGCGACTTCGTAAAACAGATAAAAGTGATGGGAATTGGCTAGCAAGTGGCTAACTAATGTCATTCTATCGTTCACGTTGACAGTGTTTGTTGGTGGAGTCCAATTTAACCTTTGCCTGGCTCCAAAGATTTACATATGTCCATAGGACTTGTTGTTTGAGTGTCTTCTGTCTTGTGTTGACCTTGTTGCTGTTCGTCATTTTTAAATGGCTTAGTAAAGAAAGCTATTGGCTAAAGCCAAAAGTGCTGTGCTGCTATATAATGTAATGGATTGGCAAATATGTTTTATTGTTGTTTGATTTGTATGATGGACTGCTGCACAGTATATCTACCTAATCCGTTTTTTTTAATATAGGCTGAACTAGGTTCTGTTTTATATCCTAAATAATGATCCATATTATTTTCTTACACAACATGGGTGTAAACACATTGATCAGCATTTGAAACAGTATGGTCTTGTGTCTTATGTCCCACTGGACAAACGTGAGCAGAAAAGACAGCATTATCTGCAACTTGACAGCAGGTCATTAGTCCTCCAAGATTAGATGCAAATTAGTTTGTGCGCAGACAGCAAGCATCCATTTTCCTCCAAGCATTCATATGCAAGGTATTGTGGGATAGCTACCTGGCCAGAAGTGAGTACCTGTTGATGAGGCCTATAAAAAAATGTAGGGGCATTCCTTGAAGTATTATTGTTAAATGCCAATAGGGAGAGTCGTTGTCAGTGTTTTGGAGTTACATGATGATGGGGGAGTCATGCCAAACAAATTAGGGAAGTGGAAGTATGAAAAAGGATAAGGTTTTAGTGCAAAATCAGAGGTTGTAATTGAGATGTATTTTCGTATTTTTATGAATTTATGGTTTAAACACTATTATAATCAAATCATAGCATGTGCTTGGTTAGGGGATACACAAATTAGGGTCTGACCGATATGACAATTTTGTCGCCAGTACCAATAACCAATTAAGTTCTGATAACCTGAACCTCCCTCCTGAGAATTAAAAACGGAAATGGTCTTAGACTAGAGGAATTAAAGAAAAATAATAAAGAACAAGCACATTAGCATTTGATAAGCTGCGGCCATATGCCAAAGTATCTGTATGTATTATCTATTGCAGAAATATCGGACAGACCGACCTACGGACAGAGTGGTCGCAGCTAAAAATTACTCCAGTAAAAGTAGAAAGTCCCAGATTCAAACACCAGTTGAGTAAAAGTATACAAAAGTATTTGATTTAAAATGTAAGTACCAAAAGTAAACATAAACATAACCGGCTTAACAATTTACAACCTTAACATTTGCCCCATCACCCAGTAACGTTAGCACCTAGCTAGCTAACGTGACATGGGCGAATGGAAACGCTTGCTAACACTTAAGGTTATCTAACGTTAGCTAATGTTAGTTTAGCTATAACTATCAGGCAACTCAAAAACACCGGCCGTATTTAACGTTAACGCTAGCTAGTTAAAAGTAACATGGAACTGCGTGCTAAATTTAACAGATAACGTTAGCTATAAAGTAGTCAGTTTACCAGATAGCTAGTGTTAGCCAAGTGAAAATAGCAACGTTATCATTTGATCGGTAACTTCAATTTAACAGATAATCCACACAATTTTTAGTCGCAGCTAAAAATATTAAAAATTAGTTTGTTATATTGACACTTTACTAAAAAAACAAATTGTGTTCTATGCCATCCATGACTTGAACAGTCACAGTTACAACAATGACTTCCTGTCCATAAGTTTCTGACTGGCAGCAATATTACAATTTGCAGTGTCAACAACACTTGGGCCACATCAGAAAATTAAGGTCCGAAACAGACCTTACACAAGCATGCGAACGCAAATGAGCGGAGCGAACGTTTTTTTACGTGCACATAGCAAGTTCTGTCAAGGAAACTCTTATCATAGCCGACCATGCTCGACTAGCAACCACGCGTCTCATACTCAACCAATCACATGCACACACCTCTAATGGAATGCCCTTTTTAAGCCAAGAATCAGTTCTCTCTTCTTTCTGCTGCTTGAACGCTGATACACTGCTCTTTGTTTGCTTAAGGCTTGTGTTAAAATAAATTTGCTGTCACCCGCCACCACTCCAGCTTCCACCTGTTGTTTGGATCTGCTTTGGTATGGGGGGTTTATGCTCATCTCCTGTTTAGCGGGAGGGGATGCCCGTGCTCCAGAGTAGTACTAAACCGGATCCATTCAGCGCCAAACCAAAATATTATTGCAGCACATTCATTAATTAAACATGTTATTTGAATAAGTGAGTTGTCCTGACCGAAATGACAACGCTGGCCTACGCACTACAAACGTACGGCGCGGTTGTATAAATCCAACGTGCGTTGTTATGTCCCTGTGGAGGTAATCAACTCAAGGCATTAAGGGGACGATCCAGGACAAATCAAGGCATCTGTAAACCGACTGTGTATGCTGCATATGTTTCAGTTATAACCACAATTGCAATCCCAGCATTTTTAAAAGCTGTTAATGTTTCTTAATTACGCTTAAGCCACATTATGTCAGAAATAGCTATGCATGCTGCCATGAATAATAAAAGTCCCATGTTCACATTATACTCATTGCTGCTGTATTTGAATGAAGAGGTGACAAAGTATCATAAATATGCTAATGTGAGTGAACATGCTCAGCGGGAGACTCGTTAAACTGGGCTGCCATGACAGTTGTGAAAAACAGAGTAGAAGAAAGCTTCTTCCTTTTGTTGCCTGTTATAGTGTCCCTCACTGCGATGCTTGACACTGCAGCTTGCACTTGCGTTGCGTTACGAATTTCAGGTGACACATTTTAGAAGGCAACGATGCTTGAAATCGACTTTGTCTAGCTAGAAGCGTCCATGTTTTTTTATTTTTTTATTGTAAGGTATGTTTCCAACTTCTTAATAGTATCAGGCCAAGAGTGGTAGGTTGTAATGCAGGAAGTAAGTGCAGTTGAACATCTAACTCGCACATCACATATCTCGGCTAACAACGTTACTGACTTTTGCAAAAACACAATATTCAAATAGTCATATCTCCAAAAATATTTACGCAGTCTCATCAAAATGACACCTCTGAAAAAAATGCTTTTAATGATGCATCCAATGTATGTTTTTGGTCACATAGTCCGTTACCATTGACATTGCGTGTCCCAGTGTTGTTTGTCTGATTATTAAGAAATACATTAATGTTCGCCATTCAACCTAAGGACTTTTCAATAAATTTATCTTAGCTGACTATACTAACACAAAATTTTGTGATGTGTCTTTTATCATATAACCTTCAGAACAAGTCAAATGTGATATGATTTTATGGGCATATTGCTGACCCTTAAATCACAAAAAAGCAGATGTTTACGACTTGATTATTTTATAACTTTCTTTTTAATACAATTTGTTGCCCACATCTTTGTTGTGAACACATTATGTATGCAATACGTATATGTAAATATAAACCCGATGTCATGAAATATGGTTTGTTCAACACTGGCTGAACAGTTTATAAATTGTATATAAATGACTCTAATTAATGTGTTACCACATCTAAATTATTTTTTCTGAAAGATACAAGAGGCATTTGCCTGTCAGTCTTTGCTTGATGAAAATGTACACCTAAGTTCTGTGCCTGTAGCTAAATATCAACAAATCCTGAGAGCCATTGCCAAATAATCAAATCAAAGTACTGGTTCTCTGTGATATGAAAAACTGATCAATGGGAATGATGAATTTCCCTTCCAAACCCTAGGAGTTATTATCAGAATGGTTGCTTTGACTTCCTCATTCTTGTAAATCTTCATTGTACAATTAGGAAGGGCCCAGACTGTTGCTTTGACTTCCATATTCTTGTAAATCTTCACTACTTACAGTGTTTGCCGTGTTTAAGTAATGTGGTTAATACGCCCTATCTCATAGTAATCTATAAGTAGTATAGCACTGATCTAATAATTTTAGCACCTTGTTTTGACAAACTACTCAATTTGGAAAGAAGCGACGGACATGAGAAACAAAGGGGAACAAAAAAAACAATAATTCTGCTGCTTTCCCAGGATGACCGCACTCAGGAGCCTCTTATTCTAGGTAGTAAGTGTTCGAGAAACACTGATGTATTTCATATTGGAAGTATTTGTAATCTTGCACTGTCTCAAATAATTAGATTTTCCAGAGATTTAGGGAGGAAGTGAGTGGGAGTTGCTCTGAAATGCAGGCAATCATCACAGAATGGTGTGGTTGCATTACAGGATGCGATTCACTGTCTCCCCCAGAACCACCGACAACACACCCAGCCTGTTTACTCTTCCCGTCTGCCAGCTTCACTTCTCCCTCTATCTCCTTATTCCCCCTAAGGATGTAACAAATAGGCCTAAGTGCACTTAGCCATTCTTGACATGTGCTGAAATGATATCTGCTGGTGATATAGCGGGGTCATGGGAATCGAAGAAGCTGGTTGAGAAGACTAGGCAGCTGGAGGAAACCAAATGGTGTTCTATGAAATGAAACAGAAAGGCTTGTATCAGTCCTCTCTATTGAGTGAACATTGACTTTACATATACATCATTTAAGCAGTTATACAAACAGACATTATTGATGTAACCTCTTGTTCATATTGAGTTGACTTCTAGACCTTTGTTACGGCATCTTTCTTCAGCAAAGATTCTTCAGTTTACGGTATAGGCCAAGGTAATTATCAGTGAATGGTATATTACATCGCATTATTTACTTGCTCTTGTCCAAGGTCACTTGCAATGCTTCAGTTGTGTAGATGTGGATAATGCCATGGACATGATGATAAATCTGACAATGAGAATGTTGGTAAAAACACACTTTCTGCAATAAATCACTAGAAGTATTTAAACAGTGGGCTGGGACCATTATTTTCATTCCTATGCTTGAATTACTTTTTGGTGTACTGCACCTGTGCTAATGACTAGTCTTGCATTCGCCTTATGGAAGGAATGTAATTGTTTACAGAATTTTTATGTATTTTCTGTCTTTCAAACAATTTGCGTATTTAAGTATCCTTTATTAGGAGGACATGGTTGCAACTTGTTAAAATCCAAATTTTGGCCGTCAATATCTCCGCCGTTTTAGCACCAATTACCAAGCTAACTTGGCAGATCAAGTCATATCTTGCCATACAGCAAATATGGGAAAGATATGTTCAGCCGTTTTCATATAGTGAATTACGTTTAAAAATGAGCATTAAGATTGAGTGCTCTATCTTACACTCGGCACTAAGCGGCATCTTTCCTAAAGTGTCTTTGCTAGTTTCAGACTGATGCAGTTGTCATTTTACCATCCAGCATTCACATTGTTTAAATAGCAAACAAACTTGCGCTCAACTAGGCGGGTTGGTCTTGAGATGAGGTGTGGTCTGGCTACTTTTTGGTGACACTAGATTGGTGTACCTAATAATAGTGAGGTAGTGAGGTAGTTCATCACCATTGATTCTCTGGCGTACCTGTAACAGGCCAAATGTCACTTTAAACACTGCCATTCTTATATGTAGCTAACTAACATGGAAATAGTGTTAATAGGGTTAGTCATAATGTTGTTCAATCTATCTCTTCTTAAAGGTGATATTTTACATAGCACGGTGAACAGATGTACAGCAACAGAAGGAAAAAAGTGGAAAATTCCCTCTCTGTTCAGAAAAAAACAACAGAGCAAACAACTTTAAAAGAAATAAATTGGCACTAGCAATGAAGTATAATATAGACAAACTCCGTCCACCAACAGTGACGGCAGCAAACGGTAAACAGGCAGTAGCTGTTAAAGCAAGCATTCAACTGTGTGGAATAAAGTGCTATATAAGTGAGCAATGCAGTACAGTTCCATTGGTATTTTCTGTCTGCACTCAGTTGTCAAGCATTCTCTGTAAGCTGCCAAGCTCTGTATGCATACCTTTCTGCAAGTAAGCTTCTTTTATCTAACCCATGCGATATCTTTTGTGATCTGCCTGCGAATAGTGTTATATTTATCTCTGCTTTTTTTTCTTGGTTCTGGAATAGGATTTTGACATTTTAATAATTTGAGAGGTGCAGTACAAGCCAATACACTTGTACAAACCAGGAGAGAAATGAATTGAATACAGACAACGTCCACCCACACAGCCTTAAAGTCTTCCAGGAAGCCTGGAGCTTTTCTTCCTGTGATTTCTCTTCTTGACTGGAGTTATGGCATGGATTTGTGCCAGGGTTCATTTTCTGAATCTCAAGCTTAATTCCATGCATCTGTCCAGTAAAACATTTAATCACAAGATCTCAAGATGAGATTGTGTAAAACCCACTTTCAGTAACAAAAAACATCCGAATTCTAAGTCTATCTAAGATTGTGTGTCTCAAGAGATAATAACTCAGAGTGAAATGGAACTATTAAAACAATATTTATGTTCAAAATATATATTGAGAGGCAATAAAAGTGAAAGAGATAATAGAGGCCCAATTCTACATTAACAAGAACAGAATGCAGAGTAATTTATGTGAACCAATATTAAAATTAAAGGGGGGGGGGGATAACATTGGGCATCCTTTTTATATTAGGCTTTAAAGGAATTTTCACATTTCATGTGACTATCGATGTTACAATTGAATTTATTATATTTATTTATATATAAATCATATCCCACTGAGGGAAGTGCTGCTCAAAGCTCTGCAAACATAGAGTACATAATATTTGATCACAACGTGTATTTCTTAGTATTGGCTTATTATTCACAAGTGCTCTTTTGGGTTCATGATGAATTGGGTAGTCGGTCCATCACCTTTACCGTGTTCCTCGTTAGGAAAATATATGTGACATCTAGCCTTTCATTGTGATGCATAAGGTGAGAGCATTATGTTTTGCAAAGTAAGGGGTGCTGTATTGATCAGAATATTCTTTGTGCAGTCAAAGAACAATTAATAAATACAATTGTCCCTGTTTTGAGTGTGAAAAAGTGTGAAACACTGCACTCTTTTAAGGCCTGTAAACCAGTTGTTGTAATGATAAATTCATAATCAATATTTATTTTTAGGGAAAAGCAATACTTTGATTCTGCATCTTTCATCAAGCTCTGTGGATGTATTACATACGTATATAAAAAAAATTGTCCCCATAAACATGTAATATCTATAGGCTATATGTTTTTTTACAAATATTTTGGGATTAACTGCTGCTTGCGTTCTGAGCTTCTGTTCTACCCAAGAAAAAATGGCAAGTAAGAAAACATTCATAAAAACGTTTTTAAAAAAGTCTTAAGAAAAGTTTTGTTCGTAAAGTGGTTGGTGAATGATCCGTGTACTTTTTGGCCAATTATTTTCTGTTTCAGAAATGAAAAAACAAGAAATGAATGCTTATTCGATACTCATTTTAAAAACAGAAATTGAAAAACGAGAATCAAATGGTTATCCATTTTTCTGGATAATTTTAAACATAAAATTACAGAAATGGAAATCAAGTTTATGGTCCAATTTTAACGTTCAAGCTCCATTCTGACCCTTCCCGGCCAGTTTTTGGTAGCTTCCGCATTCATTTACAACACTACAGGCCCAGCATCTCGGAGCAAGCAGCCAGTCTGTGTAGGCTAAATATATATGTGAAATTGATTGCTCCACCTGGATAACATTGTTTAATAATAAAAATAAATCAGTGTTATGTTGTGTGTGTTTGTTAGCGAGTCAGTTTCAAAGGATGTTTAATGTAACTGATACCTTATATTAGCTAGCTAACTAGTTAGCTACGTAATAATAATAATAATAAATATAGCTGCAAGCAGTGATTCCCGGGGACCGAGCGGCATGAGCAGCATTTGTCTGACTGCAAAATGGTAGACAACTCTAGACAAGGTTGACCCAAAATACAAATATTTGTTTCTAATCAGGGCTTTTGCCATTGTTGATAGTATCTTAACCCGATCCAGTAAGGGCTTGCATATTACATCTTTTAAGTACAAGTGAAACAGTGAACAGTTAAACTGTTAAATTTCTTAACTTTTGCAATAAAAAGGCGTTCGTTACTGTGAAAAGAGCATTAAAAGAAGCATAGCATTTGAACAATAGTTTTGCCAAACATTAACTTAGCCATTGGTACCAAGCTGGAATTGAACCACTGACCTCACACCTGGAAAGCCAAGATTGTATCCACTAGGCCAAAGCATGTGAAATGAAATGTGAAATGTGGAGGCCAAATAAGACTTTTGTGTTGCGGTATCAGATTGTGTTGGCATACTGACTAAATAATAACATAACAGATAACAGGTAATATTGTGAAATTTCTTAGCCTTTGCAATAAAAATAACTTGTTTTATGGTAAAAGAACATTCTTAGCATGACGTGCACATTGTTTGCCTCAAAAGATATGTTGGGAACAGGTGGGGATCGAACCCCCAACCTACTACACGGTAGTACAATGACTTAACCACTAAGCTACAGGAACTTTCACAGTTGGTATGGTAGGTAGACGGCCTGTTAAGCATAGTGTACTTGGCGGATGCCATACCTGCCATCCCAACATTTGTGTTTCTATAGTGCCACCATGTGGATTGATTGGGTTAAAACTGCAGGGCTCAAGTATTTATCTAACTGTTAATCAACCCACCAAGTTTCAGAAATTTATATCAAACGGTTTTAGAATTACTAGAATTTTAGTGATAAGCCACGCCCAATGCAAAATTAATTGGCTTCTCATTCTGCCATTTTTTGACATAGGCCTTAGAAAAGTAATGAAGGGATGTGGGATGAGTCCTTCGAACAGGTTTGGTGCGAATTGGTCAAATTCTGTAGGAGGAGTAGCATTTTAAGTGTTTTACAACACTTAAAGAAAATTGTTAAAGCTTACCATTACAGATGCCAATACAGACTGTACTCACAAACTTGCTTTCAATGCTATGTCGTATCATTTAGCAAATGACTCTCCAGGTATTTTTAGAGGACTGGTGCTATACTTTGAAAGGTCATTGCCAGTGGTATGAAGCTCACCAAGAAGTAATATATAGTTTAAGTCGGACGTTTACATACACTTCGGTTGAAGTCATTAAAACTCATTTTTAACCACTCCACAGATTTCATGTTAGAAAACTATAGTGTTGGCAAGTCAATTACATCTACTTTGTGCATGACACAAGTAATTTTTCCAACAATTGTTTACAGACAGATTATTTAACTTTTAATTCACCATATCACAATTCCAGTGGCTCAGAAGTTTACATACACTAAGTTGACTGTGCCTTTAAACAGCTTGGAAAATTCCAGAAAATGATGTCATGGCTTTAGAAACTTCTGATAGGCTAATTGACATTATTTGAGTCAATTGGAGGTGTACCTGTGGATATATTTTAAGGCCTACCTTCAAACTCAGTGCCTCTTTGATTGACATCATGGGAAAATTTAAAGACATCAGCCAAGACCTCAGAAAGAAAATTGTGGACCTCCACAAGTCTGGTTCATCCTTGGGAGCAATTTCCAAATGCCTGAAGGTACCACGTTCATCTGTACAAACAATAGTACGCAAGTATAAAAACTATGGGACCACGCAGCCGTCATACTGCTCAGGAAGGAGATGCGCTCTGTCTCCTAGAGATGAACGTGCTTTGGTGCGCGAAAAGTGGAAATCAATCCCAGAACAACAGCAAAGGACCTTGTGAAGATGCTGGAGGGAACAGGTACAAAAGTATCTATATCCACTGTAAAATTTGTCCTATCAACATAACCTGAAAGGCTGCTCAGCAAGGAAGAAGCCACTACTCCAAAACCGCCATAAAAAATCCAGACTACAGTTTGCAACTGCACATGGGGACAAAGATCTTTTTGGAGAAATGTCCTCTGGTCTGATGAAACAAAAATGTAACACTTTGGCCATAATGACCATCGTTATGTTTGGAGGAAAAAGGGTGAGGCTTGCAAGCCGAAGAACACCATCCCAACTGTGAAGCACGGGGGTGGCAGAATCATATTGTGGGGGTGCTTTGCTGCAGGAGAGACTGGTGCACTTCAGAAAATAGATGGCATCATGAGAAAGTTACGTGAAAAATATGTGGATATATTGAAGCAACATTTCAAGACATCAGCCAGGAAGTTAAAGCTTGGTCGCAAATGGCTCTTCCAAATGGATAATGACCCAAAACATACTTCCAAAATTGTGTCAAAATGGCTTAAGGACAACAAAGTCAAGGTATTGGAGTGGCCATCACAAAGTCCTGACCTCAATCCATTCAAAAATTTGTGGGCAGAACTGAAAAAGCATGTGCGAGCAAGGAGGCCAACAAATCTGATTCAGTTACACCAGTTCTGTCAGGAGGAATGGGCCAAAATTCCAGCAACTTATTGTGAGAAGCTTGTGGAAGGCTACCCGAAACGTTTGACCCAAATTTAAAGGCAATGCTACCAAATACTAACAGAGTGTATGTAAACTGCTGACCCACTGGGAATGTGACGAAAGAAATAAAAGCTGAAATAAATCATTCTCTCTGCTATTATTCTGACATTTCACATTCTTAAAATAAAGTTGTGATCCTACCTGACCTAAGACAGGTAATGTTTACTAGGATTAAATGTCAGGAATTGAGTTTAAATGGATTTGGCGAAGGTGTATGTACATTTTCGACTTCAACTGTATGTGCCAGCAGCAGCCATACAATTCATATTTAGGATTTGTTGGAATTCAAAGGCACACAAGATATTTATAATCACTTTTAATTGACATAGTTTATTTTTTTAAATTACTAAATATATCACAGTATAGCAGCCTCTGTTAAAATAAAAAAAATAGAAACCTGTATTTTCTGTCATTAGGAATGCATTGGCATATTAAACACATTTAAGAATTTAATACCACACAAATTGCATAATGAACAGTTATACAAAAGAGCAGGCAGTGAACAAAAAACACATGGTGGGATTTGTGTAAAAGCTCATTTAAAGGGAATGTGGAACTGCACTGATTGTCAAGTCCTGTCACACTTTGAACTCATTGCATTTAATACCAGCCCATATTCCACTTGCTCTGCATGAACCAACAGTGTTGAAATACCAAAACTGATCTGTCCTGGCCACCATTTAGCAAGAGTAAGAATTACCCAGACTGCCTTTAGCTGTTTTCCTTCACAGAATTGGCCTGTAGTGCCTATTAACAAGCCTCCAGACCCCACATGCAGGGGTTTGTTGACATTATTTCAGTGTACACTTTAGATTGGCCCAGACAATAGTGTGCCACAAAGGATATTTAAAAATTTTAAGAAGTTTATTATAATGTATCAGCTTCACAATGGCTTCACACCCTGAGTCTGGCTCGTCTGAGTCTCAGATGCCAAATTTGGTCAATTTTCACCTATTTAGAGGGTCCTCTGTTTAATGCTTTATAACTCCAGGTGTGATCATCACAAAAACGTGGTAAATGGCTTCAACGAAACAAGACAGTTGTACCATTTACATCCATCTTTGAAAGTCTTGAAAATGCTTGATTCTGAGAGCTCCGTTTTCAAGGTTAGAAATATGCTTGAATTTTTTATAAACTACTTGAAAATGCCATAACTTGTAGTCAAAGTAATTTTTTGATGGAAACAAAAAAATAGTTCATATTTGTTTATTCAAATTTGACAAGAAACAGTTTTCTTGTTGTGAGTGAGGATATCTGTGACGTCTTCTCCAATTGCATCCACTGTATTACCACAGAACAGTTTGTGGCTAACGTCCGCGACACGCTCCTGCCATCATGCCTGGCTGCCGGTTCAATGATTATTGGTTTCAAAATGAATGTTACAGGCTGTGGCTACCTCGTTGGGCCGGCCTCATGCAAGGCTTACTGCAAGTTTTGCAGGAAAGACATTGACATATACACGATGGGGGAATCAGCAAAACTATCCAAACCTATCCATGTCAACATATCTGCGCCTTCAAAATTTTTCAATTTCAATCAACGGTCAGTTCATGAAAATTAAGTTTTAAATTAAGTTTTGTTCGGTAATACTCATTTGAGCATCTCGGGGCAATACAGAAGGACTGTCCGTGCGTTTTTTATTTTATTTTTTCCTCATATACATCGTTGAGCTCATTGAAAGGCAGCTATTTTCCCATAGGAATACATTGAGCAGCTGAGACGAACCAACCTAGTGGCGTCACGACCGCAGTGGAGAAACGGCAAACTTTAACTTCTTTTTCCAGCAAATATGGGTCGATTTGAGATTCGAACGCACCCCTATATCTCATTTAAGGTAAAAAGCTAACGAAGCAGACCCACTTTACCGAGTGCTTCATGTCCCCTTTAAGGCTCCACCCACAATGCATTGTTCAGAGCCAGAATGTCGTAAGTGCACTTACACCCTTCTGGCTCCAAACCATTCTCAATTTTTGTGTTAGGGTTTTGTTGCTTTATTCAATACTGTTTGTGATTTAAGTTGTGTCCTTTTGGCATTGGATAGAGCTAATCAAGAGCTTTCATTTGATATAGAACTAATTTTCACCCAAAGTGCCACTTACACCCCTCTGGTTCCAAGCCCACACAATCAGGAAAAATGGGATATTTGGCATATGACAATAATTACGCATCACCAGTCATGTTGTATGTAAGACGCAAAAATGTAGGCTAACCTTTTTCTATTTTTTTTTCTAAAAATCTGCTCTAGTTTTATTAGCTTAGAGGCTCTAGCAGACGTCGGAACCCGGCGTGAGAGAAAGTTGACGAATCAAGTCACAGCCTTCTATCACTCCTTCCTCACGGCCACTTTCCCGGTGATACCCCCATCCTCTCTTCGGCAGACGAGAGGTCCGGGATGCCCTTTCCTCTACCTGTACCGGCAGAACTTTTCTTTGTGAATGCTTATTTTCTTTTTTTTCTTTTTATCTCAGCTGTAGGCTATCACTCGCAATTCAGATGAAGCATTTTAGCCCTGGTTATCCTCTGCCAGCAGCTTTTGAGCTAGGCTGCACACCACTACTAACGCTCCCATTAAGCACATGTTTATTTTCATTTTTATCAAAACATTTTTTTTGCTTTCCTGTTGCCCGCCATGACCTATAATACTGGAGAAAACTGCGTTGGCATGTGCGTTTAAAGGTGGTGGTCTTGCCAAATATGGGAGTAAAATGGGCGTGTGAGTATGGTAATTCATAATGATGTGAACGTGCTTCCAAATATACGGTCAAGTCTGATGTATCAACCTACGAACACATTTACACTCATATCAGTGATTTACACAAGTTTGATGAATCACAAGTGAGATTTTTGTACGCAAGGCGCAAATATACACTAATCTTTACGACCATATTGATAAGTGAGGCCCCTTGTCCACAAAATCTGAGGGGGATATGCAGAACTACAAAAGATCTATGTTGCAAAATGTAGGCAGTGTACCCTGTGTACCTGTGTTCCCTTAGTGTCGCCAAATCTATCCAAATGGCTAAATTGTGCACGGCTGTAAATCATAAGATAATCATATATTTAACTACAAATCAAATGTTTTGGCTCATTTTGGCTGTTGTAGCCCATCTGCTTCAATTTTAAATGTGTTGTGCGTTCAGAGATGCCCTTCTGGTTCTGCACACCACTGTTGTAAACAGCTGTTATTTGAACATTTGTGGCCTTTCTGTTGCCTTGACCGATTCTGCCCATTCTCCTTGACCTCTGTCATTAACAAGGTGTTTTCACCCACATAACTCAGTCACTCACTGGAAGTTTTTTGTATACCGCACCATTCTCTGTAAACTCCTGAGACTGTAGTGCGTGAAAATCACAGGATGGCAGCTGTTTCTGAGATGCTGGAACCATCACATCTGGCACCAACAATCATACCACGGTGAAAGCCACTTATATCACCGATCTTTCCCATTTAAAATTATTATTTTTTTTTTAAATTAGTTCAATCATGAAAAAATGAAGGGATTCTGTTCAATATATTTTTTAGAGAATACACAGTAACTGCACAATCTGCTTCTTTTTGACAAGCCTGATGAAAATGTCTTAGAGATACTGCAGAGGCTTTTCTAAGGCCTTTTTTACCGCTTCAATTTGAACTGGAACTTGTGAGTGGGTGTGGTCATATGACGACGGTGCCACGTAGTCATATTATGAATATTCATACGGTCAAGGAGTGAAAGGGTGTGTCTTGGTGAACTGACTCAGGCCCCCACTGAACTCAGCCCCCTTCCTGCTCTCTCCTCGCAACTACGTCTTCGCGATCGAGGAGAGGACCGGGGATGTAACCGAATGGTAGAGCTAATGTTACCTAGCTAAGTTAGCTTGTTTGTCTGCCTAAAGTAACGTTACTATTAAATACATTCAAATACACAGCAAAACCCAGTCACACAGTAACGTTAGTATATTGAACATAGCTGGTTGTAGCGCCCAGCTCCACTTGTTCCGGAGAGAATTGTTATCATTTATTAGCTAACATTATTCATAAATGATAGGGATAACTAGCTATCTAGCTAAGTTACCAGTTCTCTGGACCAAACGGGGCTAAACTCACACACAATAGACTGCTTTGCATTACCTAATTTATCCATACATTCCGTCTCTCGACAGATTATGAAAGCTAAGAGCCAGTGGCGTTACACCGAGGAACGATATATCTCTGACTCCTTGGCATAATGCAGGCAAGTTAGCTAAAGATACCAAAGTAAGACGTTGTAAATGAATAACCCTCTATGGCTACGTTCACACTGCAGGTAAAAAGTGGCACAGATCCGATTTTTTCCTCAAATGTGACACAGATCTGATTTTTTTTTATGGAAGTGTGAACAGCGAAAATCACATTGAATCTGACATTTCAAATTCTCATTTGGGCACTTTTGAATGTGGGATTACCGATACATAACCGATTGTGTCAAAGCGACCGCAGTCTGTCAGATCGGAATTAATGTGACTTTTTACGTCATTTTTGATGCAGCTAGCAGGGCATTAGAACGTGTACGCACGGGCTAGTTAACTCATGTACAGGGTAGGTTATCAACAGATTCACATTATATTATCATGTGTTGTTTACACCTTGTTTAAGTGTTTCAAGCTTCTAGTTTAGTACTTGTAAGGTTACTTATTGGCTTACTGTTGTGCATGCCAATGATTGATATTGTGTGGTCCCCCCCCCCCCCAAAAAAAATAAAAAAAAAATAAAAAATATCATACTGACTGCGCCTGTGTTTGAATTCGTATTTACCTTTTAGGGTGGTTTTAACGCACTTGTTTCAGGTTGGAAAATGCACTAATGTACGTCGCTCTGGATAAGAGCGTCTGCCAAATGTCTAAAATGTAAATGTAAATGTTGTCATTTTAGATAAGTGGTAAATGTGCAAAGCAGTGGAATTTTTTTGGGCACAAAAGATACACCATGATAATAAGTCGGAAGTAGGCAACGTTTTTATATAATTCGCGGACAGCTGCGTTACCGTTTTGTGATTTTAAATAATGTTAGAACTGTCCATATTATTGTCTTGGTTTGTTGCACGGTAGCCTATTCATTATTCACGGTTTTCTCATGTAGCTGCTTACCGAACGTTATGGTTGTCGGTCCAATAGTGTGTCAATAGTTTAATCTAAGGGTGCGCAGTGATGTTAGGCTATACGTTACAGATGAAGTTGAACAGATGTGTCATGTGATAGCTTTTTTATATTGTGTATTTTAACACGGCTAGAACGCTGTATTGACCAATCTTCATCCCGGAACTATCCGTTTTATAAATGTTATATCGACTGGTCTCACTAGCCAAACGGCCGAGCGCTCCATTTTCTTAACTCGCCCGTCCTCATAATCACTCGCCCAGGCGAGTGAGCGAGGTTAATTTCATGCCTTGCTTGAGTTTCACTGAAACCGCACATGTCACGGTCCCCCCATTCCTGGTTCCGATCTCGCATTCACGAGTCACTCTGCACAGAAGTAGCAGCCATGACAGCACAAAAAGCTAGTAAAAACCTTGGCTTTTTTCTCCTCACCCTTTATCATAAGCTCCACTGCACATCAACTTTAAAATTAACGCAGAAGCTGTGACTTTGATTACTTCCTTTTTGTTGTTGTTTATTTCTGCAGGCTGTGTAACAGGCGCTATGTCTTTTGTTTTTATTAATTTGCACAGGTCATTTGAGGAGAGCAATCGGTTCACACTGGAATCAGATATGGGCCACATTAAAAAATTTATGTGAACAGCCAAACAAAAAAAAAAATCGGATCTGAGCAATAAATCGGAATTGAGCACTAATGCCTGCAGTGTGAACGTAGCCTTAGTAGCTCGATATAAGTCGTAATATTAACGTTAGCAGTAATACAAAGCAATTCGCATTTGAACTTGAACTAACTAGTTAGCAGTACAAGGGTCTCAGTCTCAAAGAGGAAAAAAAAACCCGTTGGTCTCTGCTTTTATACCACGTGCCCAGCCGAGACTACCCCTAGGACCACCTCAACTCCACCCATTTTTATGTTAAGGATCTCGTGACGTCACAAATCCCCGGAAACCAGCGTATTGGTAAACCTACACAAAAACTCATATAAAACTATTTTGACTAAACATGAGATTTTCGGACATAGACAGTTGTGTATGATTATAATCTAACCCAAAACATCGGTTTTCAACGGGAAAAGTCAGTTTTTGACTGCAGTATCACTTTAATCTTCACAGTACAGTTTATGTAACCATTTAGCATTACCTCGAAAGTAATAATTAAATTATATCCAGCCATTAAAGTGATACTGCAGTCAAAAACCGACTTTTCCCGTTGACAACCTATGTTTTGAGTTAGATTATGATCATACACAACTGTTTATGTCCGAAAATTTTATGTTTAGTAAAAATGGTTTTATCTGAGTTTTTGTGTAGACTTACCAATATGCTGGCTTCCGGGGATTCGTGACGTCACGAAAGCCTTAACATAAAAATGGGTGGACTTGAGGTGGTCCTAGGGGTGGGTCTTGGCTGGGCATGTGGTATAAAAGCAGAGAACGACGATTTTTTCTTTTCTTTCTGAGATTGAGACCCTTGTACTGCTAATTAGCTAGTTCAAGTTCAAATGCGAATTGCTTTGTATTATTGCTAACGTTAATATTACGACTTATATCGAGCTACAGTTATTCATATACGACGTCTTACTACTTGGTATCTTTAGCTAACTTGCCTGCATTATGCCAAGGAGTCAGATATGTATCGTTCCTCGGTGCAACGCCACTGGCTCTGCTAGCTTTCATAGTCTGCCCAGAGACCCAGCGCTACTTAGCCAGTGGCTTCAAGCTATCGGTGTAGAGCACGCGGACTTGCCGAAGAAAGCCCTAGTGTGCAACGCGCACTTCACACCGGACTGCTACCACAATTTAACTGGCTTTGAGATGGGCTTCTATAAAACTCCGTCGCTGAAGCCAGGTGCCATCCCAACAGTGATGGATGTAATTTTGTAATCATTACATCAGCTAAGTAAAACAGCTAAGTACAATATACCTATTACATTGTATTTGTGACATTGTGTAATTGCACATGTATTGGCCACTATTATACAGTTGGGCCAAGCATGCCCGACTACGGCACAGCAGTATTAGACAAATCAAGAATAGCTTCATAACTACGCTGACATAACGTTACCTCAGTAACCTCACGGCAACATAGGTTTTCTGGAGGGGACAGGTTAGAGCAGCAGTGGCCACAAGCACACCTGTTGGGACATTAGTTTGTTTCTGTTTACATGCAAGTTATCTGTACAAACTACAACAAAAATGCTTTTGCAAACGGTTGACATTACTGATAGGTAATAGCTAATGTGGGGTTGAAGGCAACCTATTGTGTGAGCTATCGTTTATGAATACGTAACGTTAGCTAATAAACGATAGCAATAATACATTTGATGTAGCCCTAGCAAAACCAGTAACCAGTTGGTCAGTAACTCGGACGGAATGTATCGATAAGTTAGGTAATGCAAGGCAGTCTATTGTGTGTGAGTTTAGCCCCGTTTGGTCCAGAGAGAACTGGTAACTTAGATAGCTAACGTTAGTTATATTAGCTATATCATTTATGAATAATGTTAGCTAATAAATGATAATTCTCTCCGGACCAAGTGAAGTTATGAGGGCGCTACAATCAGCCATGTTCAATATACTAACGTTACTGTGTGACTGGGTTTTGCTGTGTATTTGAATGTATTCAATAGTAACGTTACTTTAGGCAGACAAACAAGCTAACTTAGCTAGGTAACGTTAGCTTTACCATTCGGTTACATCCTGGGTCCTCTCGCGAAGACGTTGCTCAACTAATACAGCCATTTTATTTAGTTGTGAGGAGAGAGCTGGAAGGGGACTGAGTCAGTTCACCAAGACACACCCTTTCACTCCTTGACCGTATGAATATTCATAAAATGACTACGTGGCATCATCGTCATATGACCACGCCTACTCACGAGTTTCAGTTCAAATTGAAGCGGAAAAAAGGGCCTTAGAAAAGCCTCTGCAGTATCTCTTTAAGTTGATGCTGATCTAAGTGTAATAAATGCGTAATCTTAAAATGTATTAGTAATACCGCTAATACTCACTAATTAGTAATACTGCTAATAAATATTTTCTCTCTCTCTTTCTTGTGTATGTGCGTGTACCTAATACCTAGGTACTGAAAGTTTGATAGCTGGCTAGCACTTTTCACCTAATGTTCACTTTCTGCCTCTTCAGCTACCATCTGTAGACAGGTCCACAAACTCAGATAGATAGCCAGCATTTGCTAAAGCTAGGTAACTAATCTCGATAGCTAATATTTTCAAGCTAAAATAACAGAATTATCAAGATTTTTTAGCTTGCTTAGTTTGCTAATTAGTGTTAGGTAGCTAGGACAGCTTAGTTAAATCTTTTTTGTAACTAAAAAGAAACTAAAACTAGTTTTCTATCATTCCCTTTAATGCTAATTTTAGTGAATCTTGCCACAAGCTAAGACTGGTTTCTGCTACATACTGTATCAAAGCTGTGTTTCCATCATTTGTATGAATAAAGATCAGTGCCGCACACAGTTTTCCTGATACCGTATCTCTCCCTTTTTGTTTTGATCACTTAAACAGCACTGGTCTTTTTATGCCAGTTGCCACTGTCTACTGTAGCAGTAACATGCGCTTTATCCCTTAATGCATCTTGGCTAATCAGAACTCAGTATAATTTGCACCATATTGCAGCAGCAAAGTGAACTTATTTTGGCATTATGCACATCAATACCAAACAAAAACCTGACAAACAATTGTTTATTCTAAAATGATTCACTGAGTCTCAATGAAAGCATACTTATTTTATATGCATATATTATGTATATAACAACACTAATGCAGAAAGAGTCAAAAGTGTGATAATATATCTGATTGAATATCATATATTTCTGTCAGAACACCAGCACATCGTCAATAAATAATTACAATCAGAGATATTATATAAACTGTAAAATTCTAAAACAAACTGTACACCCTCCAAAGCAACTTGAAAATGTCTGTTAATTAACAGGACAAGGCCTCTTTCTCTGGGAAAAAGAAAATAAATATGGTGTTCTTGTCCATTTGAATAGTTATAATTGCAATTCACAGGCATCACATGTACAACCACTTGACAGGATTGGGAGCTCTTTAAAAAAAAAAAAAAAGAGTCACGAGACGTAGGGATGACAAATGTTTTGCTGTACCTATAAAACACGCAGATCGGTAGCGCAAAGCCATAAGAATATATTGACTGCAGCCCAAACTCATCAGAAGATTGATCAATCCGGCCCACTTGCATTAATTGTGAAATAGAAAGAGCGATGCGATCAATGATGGGAATGAAAGTGCAGCGGTAATGATGTCACATCTAGCTAATCCAATAATGTAGAAGCTGATGTATAGTGTATTGGAATTCCACTGTTCAGGCCCTGTCACAATAAAGTATATGCTGCAATTATGTGAAAAAATGGAGCAGCTTGCAGCAGGGCCAGCCCAATCAGACAGTGCCACATTCATTTTTAGTGATTAGGCAGTAAATTAAGTGGCATTCCAAGGCCCTGGTCTGTCTACATTGTTGAAATTAGATGTTTGTCCGTAAGAGAGGAAATGAAGACGGGAGGTAATAAGAACAAAGCCACGCATCCTTCCCCGTTTTAGGTTAAGAGTGTTATGGGTGCAGTAAGGTGAGGGCAGCAGAAGTATTAACTGAATTTGTTGGCACATGTATAATTGGTTGCTCCATACATTTCTATATTTTTTCAGAAATATTTCTGATCAGCTCTGGAAAACGTGGAGCAAAAACTCTTTCCGTAATTTTTTATGAATAAATATATTTACTGGGCACAATCAGCTTAACACCCTTGTTAAGATTTTATTTTTATTAAATTATTTGCCCTGAATGTACTTCATAATTTTAATTTATTCCATAACAACGTATATGTATTCTGCAAATATGTGTGTTGTAGTTGTACAGTTTCTGTAAAATTGTTGTTCAATATGTGGCTTATATGCTTATTGATTTCTTAATATTTGTTTATTGAGTGATTGTTTGACAGATTAAATAATATTGTTATTCAAAGGTGAGAGAAGAAAAGACAACTGGAATACAATTGGAGTCCAAATGGCCTCTGCTTTTGTTCACTGGGTCAGATAAAAGCCAGGGAATAACGGAAAAGCTGGGAAAAAGACGATGTCGGTTTAGATCTCTCTTGTGGTGCAGGAAGAAGTAGAAGAACCACTGGCCAAAGCAGTTGAGGGGCAATGGATTATTCACTTCTGAGAACAAGCCAGGTCTTTTGCGATTGATCCTCTCAAATTGACACCATAGCTTGGCTTTTAAACTTGGGCTCGATATTCCAAATGAGGACACTCCCTCCGTGACAAGAAGAGAAACTATACAGCAGGAATAAATTAACGCCAAAGCAGACTGGGCTTGTGTAAAGCTATAATCAGCACAACCTTTGCTATAACAGAGAGCTTAATGCTGATGCTTGGTTAGCATTACAATTAAAACTTTTATTAAGACTAGGAACAATAATAATTGGTAGAATTAGGCCACCTTGCATTTCCAGAGAAATAAGAGGCTGATTATTACTTTGGCAGAAAAGCTATATGTATATTTTTTAACACTTAATTTTGTAGCTGACATAAATAAGTAAATGCCCTCACACATTTAGTAGTAGTATCTGTAATAATGTGCTAGTACATTTACTCTATACTCCTGTGGGCTTTGGAATCTAAGATGCTGATTCTGTTACTTACCCTGTGAGTAAGAGGAACTTTAACTGCTGTAGCTAGCAAAGTTGGCACAGCTTGGAGTGAATGCACAGGTTGGCAAAGGTTAAATGTGTAATTTCCCTCATGTAGATTTCTGTTCATATGTGGATTGACATAGTATGTATTCTATGTAGCTCAAATACAAATGGCAAGATTTTGAACATTGCTTGGGAGGGGAATGAGACTTTATCCTAGTTTTGCTTTTAAATTTTGTCAACATGCTGAAACCCTGAAGTTGCTCAGGGTGGGGAGGGCTTTCACTGAAGGGGGTTCACGTGAGCCCATTGAACACTCTCTGGATCCGCTACTGATCTATCAAATCTAGCTTGAATTTCAAAGCGAGCCCTTGATTTTTTTATCGCCTGGAAAATACTTTGAAAGACACAGCGAAATCTCCCTGCATCTGTCAATTACATTCACTTGGGCTACAATTAGTGAAAACAAATTGTTTCCTGATGTAATGAGAGAAGCATCAGGTTAAATGAAAATAAATTTGTGGTAGAACCCCCAAAGGTAGACATCTTTAATAAGTGCTAAGCTTTGCACAGTGAGAAGTCATTTTGACCACATTGGAATAGCCTCTTGTGCTAATGATATAGCTTTACTTTATCTGCAGAGTTCAGTGTTCTTCATTTAAGTGCAGCAGGAAACCCCCACTAGCTTGCCAGAAGGAATATTGTAGAACCCTTATTAGTATTTCAGGATTTTCGCACTGTGTCAGTACTACCTATTTCATTGTTTTTTTCCTCTCAATTAATCTGGAAGTAAACTAAAGACACATATTTTGAACATCCATTGCTATTTTCCTTAAACACTGTTGTTCAGCATGTGAGTGGAGTGGTTTGTTTGTCAATCACATTTGAGTTTAATTTCTGAGCAAGCATTCCTCACTTGTGGTGTGAGGTAAGGAGGTGAGGCAAGTGAGGTTTTGAGGTACAAACGTCCATAATTTATTGGGGAATTTTTACACAATACGCATACTCAGAAAATATATGCTTGTAATTGTTTCTTGTATAATTTAATCTATAGTAAAACCATTTGAAGATACTGGTAGAGACTCAAGAGAGTATTGTTTGATTACCTTTGTATGTTATAATTTCATAGTTTTAATGGAGTTCCTGTTTATTTGCTTTTCTCCAGTGCTTTTTACAATTAATGTTAAAAAATGAATGTTAAAAAAGCATCACTTTCAGCGAATGGGTGGGTCAGTTGGCTGAATTGATTGAATATTCATAGATAAAATACACTGCCTGGCCAAAAAAAAAAAGTCGCACACTCTAATATTTTGTTGGACCGCCTTTTATTTTCGTCCAGAGTTGCGTTCATTTTTGGCCGAGATCTTGACGGCGGGAGTGTCGAACCACTCCGTAAAGTCTTCTCCAGTACATCCCAAAGACTTTCAATGGGGTTAAGGTCAGGACTCTGGTGGGCAATTCATGTGTGAAAATGATTCCTCATGCTCCCTGAACCACTCTCACAATTTGAGCCCATTAAATCTTGGCATTGTCGAATATGCCCATTGACGGGATAACCTGGTCATTCAGTACATTCAGGTACTCAGCTGACTTCATTTTATTGCTGCATAACGTTGCTGATCCTAGACCTGACCAATTGAAGCAACCCCATCATAACACTGGCTTGTACAGTGGGCACCATGTATGACGGGTGCAGCTTTTTTTTTGGCCAGCCAGTGTATATATCCTTGATCCTCATAACACCCTCTCAAGCCCACCCCACCCCATATCTGTCCTCATTAGGCTTGAACGATCAGACCTCATCTAATGAGCTTAGATCTTTAAGTTTTTATATTCAGATCAATGGATGAAAGAAAATATGGGCATAATATTTACGTAACCCCCTTTGAGTAAAAGAGGAGACTCTTTCTTTCAAGCCCCTGAAGTCTCTGTTGACAGGAAAAGACAGCCTGTCACAAACAGTGTTTGGGCAACAGGTAGATGTTAACTGAAGCTGGCGTATCAAAGCTGCCACTACATAAACCCACAAAATGTTGCAATTGCCAGTAAAAACCAATAGCCCTGTGAAGTTACCTCAGAAGCGCACTGGAAAATGAGAAATAAGCAGCCGCCATCATTGTGGTGCATTTTTTTTTTCCTCCTTTTCTCACAGTTGACACTCTGGTGTTACCCCCTATAGATTTGTCGCTGTTCCTGAATGCTAATAACACAGCTGCCCATACGTGGGGCTGTGTGTGTAGTCGTGTGCCTTGAGGCATGACCATTCTAAAGAGGCTGCTGGAGATGATTTGTGAGGAAGCTCTGTCACATGAAAGGCTGAGGCGGGTTCTTATGTCGGTGACTCCAGAGGCAGTGCACTGGCCTTTGAGACCAGCGGCATCAGCTGTAATAACACTCTGGAATGGTAATGCAAATCTGCTCTCTCAACTTTTATTTTTCCACTCCCATATAATATGTTGCGATTCTGCGCACTGTTTGTTACCTGCAACATTGCCATTACATTGCAAAATACTATCTTGCAAAGATGTAAAGTATTGCGTGTGGTTTGCTGTATTGTATCATTGAAGTTGATACATTATTATAGATTTCTCTGTGAAATGATCGGCTTGGGTCAGAGAACCAATGGGAATAGATTTATGTGTCCAGTTCATTGCAAGCAAGACAAAATGATGGTATGCTCATCCTTGATATTAAGTTGAATTGAACATACTTGTGAGGAGGCAAATCAGGGAAAACCATGGGCTGCTCCCAAATACTTTGCGTTATTCTTGTTATTAAAGATATTTACATTGTGTAATGGTGTTGGGGAATGTTGTTTTATCGCAGAGCGAATATGGAATAAATATGTGTTCATTGTAATGTGAAGTAGCCAGTGGTTACCTCCGTGATGAAAGAGCAGACGTTAAACATTTGGAGAGAGCAGGAAGAATAAGGTCTGTGGAAAACTTCACAGGAAACCTCCTTTTTGAGATTTGTTATGCCAGATTAATTGTTACGGCCTGGTTCTTTAACTACTGAAGAAATGCAAAGTGCACCCAATTAGGCAACACATGGCACTTTCAGCCCTCTGTACTGTCAGTTAAGAGCATAATCAAGAGGTTTAAATATTGACATATGAATAGTAATTATTTTCTTTCTTTCGGTTTTGGCCTCCTGATATTATGCAGAGAATAACAAAGCACTGCTCTAGTTTCCTGCTTCGAGGAAACTGAGGACTGACAATACGACAAAGTATAGAGGAGCCATTCTGGACAATGTCTTGAGTACTGTGCACTAAGTAATGACCAGCCTTTCACAGCCATACAAAGTTTCCTTAGGTTCCATAGATTTCAATGACGGAGTGCAGGCCTCAAGAAATTGGTCTATAAATAAATAATAGTGTTGTGGATATTAAAGGCAGTATAGCGATAGATGTGAAACATTGGTCCATCCAGCCTTTGGTTTTGAACACTTTTGAACATTTACTTAGAACTATTTCCCTCCGACTAATTGCTGGAGGGAAACAAAATGTACTTTAAAGCTAAAATTTAAACTAAGATTAAATCTAGTTTAAGATTTAAACTATAATGTACTTTGTATTTAACAATGCATTTAAGAAATGTTCTTTTTTTGTTTGATAAAACACCTAATTTCCTGTTGGTTGTATTAGACGTATGTTTAGGCTGCCCAGTATGTTGATCCAATTTTGGAGGCCTATTTTATGTTTGCGTATGTGATTGATAGCTACTAGGGCTGTCACTTTTTGTTTGATAATAAAGCTTGAGACCGATAAACAACAAGCCATGCTACTGTTTTGTCTGGAGGGCATAGTGTTAGGTAGCCTAAATGAAGTTAATGTGTGGGTCATGCTAATGTCAGAGGTCAGAGTCATGTACAAAGTAATAAACAGTGTATGCGCAAATTGGACACATTCCAATCACTAAATGAAGGCCAAGCTCCCAATTCATTCTGCAGTGATTGACAGTGATTTTGTGAATTTAGAATATTTACTCAGTAGGTGTCTTAACAGCACTTTGAAGTAAACGCCATTGTATCAACGTGTGCACCTGAGATGGAAAACTCTTGGAGCTTGGAGCTGTAAAGCATTTTTAAATCATGAGCTATTAGCGGTTAACAACATGTCTTCCAAATCAGTTGGGGGGGGAAAAAAAACAAACCTTACTTAGTCATTGTAGCCACTCTAATGCTGATGCAAGCGGTTTTTTTTTTCTTTTCTGAAAGCTATAACTCCAAGGACTCAAGGGACTTACGGTTGTAGAGTTCGCTGGCATTTTGCTCCAGGTTGTGGAAATGCCACTGGTTGATTTAGGGAAGCGGAGGTGTCCCAATATTTGGAGCACAATTTCTATCTGAGTGCACTGCCTTTCCTGTGCACTGACCTCAGAAGCCCAGGGAGCACCCAATGCACATCTCAAGGTGCATGAGCCATGCCGGCCCAAATATTTATATATTGATCAAAAGTCTTAACAGGATTAGATACGGCAGCATACCTCCTCTCGAAAGCCATGAGCTGTGTCGGCTGGCTCCAGTGCACTGCCATCTGTGGGATTGTGTGCTCACTCATAACAAGTGTGTTACTTTTATTGATGTAGGCTATGTTTTTTTTTACACACATTTATACGAGTGCTGGCTAGCTAGTATATCTGTGTCATTAATTCGTAATCGGACAATGCGTTTGAGGGCAGCTTGCTAACGTTAGGTATTCGGCTGTTGGCTGTAAGTTAGCATGCAAGCTATTAGCGAGCATTATTGATACCTGTTCAATCCCGAAAAGGCACACACACAAATACGCATTAAACATATGGCTATGACTAGTGAACAAACTAATCAAATGCACATTCTGAAGTCATTACCTGAGATCCTGTGTCTGTTCTGCTTCCAGGCCTTTGATTTGCCACGGTAGCCAAGTTAACGTTCTTGAGAGCAGGAATTCAAGTGCATGTGGCCGGCGCTAGCCAATGATGTCAGTAGATACGCCTCTACTCCTCTAAACCCACCCCCACGTAAAAACAATGTCAAATATAATTCAGGAAATAAAAGAATGATTCAAAAGAAAAAAATATGTAAACAAAAGTGAAGAATCATTTAAAAAATAATAATTCAAACACAATTGAAGAACGATGTAAAAAAGTACTATCCTTTGAATTATACTTATTTTCCTTTGAATTATACTTTTGACACTGTTTTGACTTCATCGGTACACCAGTGTTAATCTTAATGGTGCTTGAAGCTTGTATTGTATACAGTGCTTGGCTTGGGCTATGACTCATGTAAAATGTCCTGACAAATAGTGAACTGATTGTGTTGTTAAGCATACAAGTCAGATTAATGAAGTGGCCAGTATTGCAGTGAGGTCCTTTATTTTGGGGCAAGGAAAGTATTTTTAATTTTTTTTTTCTATAAGACAGCCATAGAAAAAACCTGTGTAATTACTGATGAGGGTAACACAGGATCCCACTAAAGAAAGAGACCATGTATACTGCAAATAATGGTTTTATCTTTTCAATGTACCTATCAGCCAGCAATCCTGCTGGATGTTCTGCTCTGTGTTAGGTTAATGGTTTTCTTCTCTGTAGCCCTCTGTAGTCAACAGTAAAAGTGCCTCTTCATTCTTACATACAGACATACAGTTTACATTTGAATGCCCTGCTATTCTACTCTCCATATTGTGACACAGTCCAGCTAGTCCACTCCTTTGGGGTCAGTTTGCACTCTCTGTCTTTCTCTGTTCCTAATACTTTATACAATGCAATGCAAATGACTAAAACACAGGTGTCATTAGTGAAGAAAGGAATTAAAGACTGTACCATACCATGTTGCAGTGCCATGACAGAATTGGTTTTCTCTTGATTCTAAAGGAGACAAAATGCCTAACTGGCTAGATCGGTTGCTCATGCTAGGTAGCCAGCTACCCGCCAGCCATCTATTCTAATCAAAGACCGTAGTAGTTTGGCCCTCCCACCCAACCACCGTGTCTGGCTTCAGTCGGTTTGTGGTCCGAAGAACAAATCATCCACGTTCATCAAAGAACCCTATCTTTCACGTAATCAGACTTAATAATAAAGTGGTCACTGCGGACCCATTGTCCCCACAGGTGGACTCTGCTATTTCAGAGCGGCCAGTCAGTGGTGCAGTAGTCGCGGCCTCATCAGATACAATTAGTCGAAATGAATATGTTTTGAGCATCCAGGGGAAATACAAAAGGACCTTCCTCGCTATTTTTTTTGTTGTGTTTTTCCCTTACAGTTCATTGTTGAGCTCATTGAAAGTCAGCAGTCTAGTAATAGGAATACATTAAGCAGCCAAGGCAAACCAAGCTAGTGACATCAAAGCCTAGGTTTTTCCAAGATAACTGCGCGCTAGTGCTAGTAGCTGAAAAAAACACGCAAATACGGGTTGACTTCAGATTTGAATACCGGCCCATATCTTATCTAAGGTAAAAAGCACATTAACCAGAGTCATATTACCAAGTGTTTCACATCCCCTTTAAATGAAACATTGTTTTAAAACTAACATATTGAAAAGTACACAGTATACTATAGGAAAAATAAAATGTTTATAATTGGCATCTGTAAAAATACATGCACAACACAAACTTCAACCTGATATTTAGGGCTGCTATTAATGGTAATTTTTCTGTCATCTAGGGTGGAGGCGTTCAAAGGCATTTTTGCACTTGGTCTTGGGGACTCAGTGTTGTGGCAGTCCCATCTTTCACATTTATGATGAGGCTGCTATGGGACCACAGGAAAACCGTAACATACTGAGGAGGCAGTAGTGTGGGGCTCAGGGGAATCGACATTGCATTAGTAAACAAGCTCCTCTGTACACTGCTCATGGAATGCGGTGTTTGCCTTCTGACACAATGCACTACATGATCTTCTCAGAAAAAGATTTACAGTACACATCATGTTCAGGAGTAAAACAGGGAAAAGAAAACTTAGATTTCCAACTGCAAAGGTTCTTTATTATACACTGAAACCTTGATGTCCAAATGCAAGACATCTATTGATTTTTTCCTAACCAAAATGATGAGAAATGCTCCACACTTGCATATATGCATACTAATTCAGGATACGGCTTTGTTGTTGCTTTCTGTGTGTGGAATTAATTAGCCAAGAAATTGAATGCCTTTCTCTTTGAGAAAGCTGACTTTAAAGTTACATGCTCTTGTCCGACATAATAGGCTATTAAGATAAAGGTTGTTTTACATTTTATTTTTTAAACAATTTTTTCCACAGCTGTTACAAGCTTGCATGGCCTTTTTTCTATACAAATGTTTTTGTCCATTTTAAAGCTGCAGTGTTCACATAATCAAGATCTTCTAAGCACTTGTGTATTGATTTGCTATTAAATAAATTCATTTAGTTGGGTATTATCGTCATGATCTAAGCCATTTTTGATTGGGTGTTACAGCAGAAAGCATTAATATTACTTCAACTGTGTGAAAGCCCGCATTTTAGCTCTTTTTTTCCTTGCGTCTTTGATGTCAGGTTTTTTATTGGAACACAATTGGAACAAAAAAGACTTGATGAAAATTGTATTCCGTTTCGGATGTATGATTTTTATATTTAAGGAAACTGTTCAAAACAAAAAGCCAGATATTTAATGATATATATAATACTTGAAAGAAACCAGAAGAGTGCATATTTAATCTCTTAAATAAAGGCTTTGGTAGAACAATGTGGCTGTAATACTGACACTGCAAATATAGCAAATAATGGCCAAATGAACTGCTCTCTAAATGTTATTTGAGCTATATGGGGTTCTATCTTGACGATCTTAGTGCTTGGACTAAAACGCATGGCATTAAGCGACGGATCCAAGTGCACTTTAGCTAGTTAGAGGGTGCATATTTTGAGCGCAAAGTAAGGCACAAGGTGAAACTGGGCTGAACTTTAATTATGAACTTCAAATCATGAGCCATTCATAGGTGTGTCTTGGGCATAACATGCAATAAACCAATCAGAGTGTCATCTCCCATTCCCTTTAAATGCCACTTACGTTTGCACCTTGGCGGATTGCTAATATAATGGAGGATTTAATAAGACTGCAAAAATAGCGATTTAGCCTACAGCTGGTGAAACAGACCTGCTCGTGCGCAAGTTTAAAGTGTGTGAGCAAAGGAATAGCCTATATAGATCAATATCAGGATAAATATTATGCAGACTAACCATTATTACGCATTTTGATATAGGGCCTACACAATAATAATCTTAAACATTAGGGTTTTACACGGATTGCCGGTAATTCCCGACCAAACTATTTCCCATTTCCCAGAAATATAATAACGGGAAAACAGGACAGGATTAGCTAACAACAGTGCTGTTATACGCGGTTTAATTTACTTAAAAGCACCTGCAACCCTTTTATTAGTATGCAATTTTTGATATAGCCTACACAATAATATTTAACATTGTAATCTATATTTTTTTATGCATGCTTGTGCGCGCCCCTGTGTGTAACAGACAGGAATGTGTACGCGCGTTGTGCACACGCCTATGCAGACGCACTTAAATTGCACCGTTAAAATAACATTGAAACAACTGCGACATGACTTAACATCAGGTTTGTGGTGGTTTTAACGCTTCTTGCTGCCTCAAGATAGCAATATGCCAAAAATGATCCTGGCCAAACCTCATCGTAAGACCAACCCACCCAGTTCACTTGCTAGGAGCGCAAGTTCACTTGCCATTTAAACAACGTGAGCGCTGGACACTAAAATGACACCTGCGCCAGTCTGAAACTAGCAAAGGCCCTTGGGCTTTTTTTGTGCACTATGGTAGTAATCCAATGTCTTCATTTTACTGACCAGTACCATCAACATTTATTTTGACTGAAGCAGTTATTTGCAAGATACTACAATATGATGAAGATACAGTCAAGCCGGAAAGTCTGCACACCCCTTTCACCTTCTCCACGTTTTATTACGTTACAGACTTATACTACAATAGATTGAGTTCATTTTTTGCCTCAAACATCTACACATAGCCAATAATGACGAAGTGAAAACAGGTTTTCAGAAAATATGCAATTTTATTTTACTGACAAAAATAGGTTATTTAGGGGTTACATATCTGTACACACCCTTAGCCTAATACTTGGTTGCTGCACCTTTGGCAGCGATTACAGCTTCAAGGCATCTTGGGAAAGAAGCTACGAGCTTGGCACACTTGTTTCTGGACATTTTTGCCCATTCCTCTTGGCATATCCTTGCAAGCTCCGTCAGGTTGGATGGGGAGCGTCGGTACACAGCCATTTTCAGCTCTTTCCACAGATGTTCAATTGGATTCAGGTCTGGGCTCTGGCTGGGCCACTCAAGGACATGCACAGACTTTCTCCGAAGCCACTCCTTTGTTCTCGTGTGCTTCGGGTCGTTGTCATGTTGGAAGGTAAACCTTTGCCCCAGTCTGAGGTCCAGAGCGCTCTGGAGCAGGTTTTCTTCAAGGATCTCGGTGTACTTAGCTGCATTCATCTTTCCCTCTATCAGGACTAGTCACCCCGTTCCCGCTGCTGAAAAGCATCCCCACATCATGATGCTGCCACCGCGATGCTTCACTGTAGGGATGGTATTAGCCAGGTGATGAGCGGTGCCTGGTTTCCTCCAGACGTGACGCTTGGTATTCAGGCCAAAAAGTTAAATTTTGGTTTCATCAGACCAGAGAATCTTGATTCTCATGGTTTGAGAGTCCTCTAGGTGCCTTTTGGCAAACTCCAAGCGGGCTGTGATGTGCCTTTTACTAAGGAGGGGTTTCCGTCTGGCCACTCTACCATAAAGGCCTGATTGGTGGAGTGCTGCCTGGATGGTTGATCTACTGAAACGTTCTCCCATCTCCACAAGGATACGCTGGAGCTCTGTCAGAGTGACCCTCGGTTTCCTGCTCACCTCCCTGGCCAAGGCCCGTCTTCCCCGATTGCTCAGTTTGGCCGGGCGGCCAGGTCTAGGAAGATTCTTGGTGGTTCCAAACTTCTTCCATTTACGAATGATGGTGGCCACTGTGCTCTTTGGGATCTGTAAAGCTGCAGAGATTTTCCCGTACCCTTCTCCAGATCTATGCCTTGACACAATCCTGTTTCTGAGGTCTGCAGATAATTCCTTTGACCCCATGGCTTGGTGTTTGCTCTGACATGCACTGTCAACTGTGGGACCTTATATAGGCAGGTGTTGGCAATCCCCAATCATGTCCAATCAATTGAATTTATCACAGGTGGACTCCAATTAAGTTGTAGAAACATCTCAAGCAGTATCAGTGGAAACAAAATGCACCTCACTTTTGGATGTCATATCAAAGGGTGTGCACACTTGTGTACATATTATATTTTACATTTTGATTTTTAATAAATTAGCACAAATGTCTAAAAACCTGTTTTCACTTTGTCATTATGGGCTGTTTTGTGTAGAATTTTGAGACAAAAAATGACCTCAATCTATTGTAGAATATGTCTGTAACGTAATAAAACGTGGAGAAGGTGAAAGGGGTGTGCAGACTATCCAGCTTGACTACATTTGAGGTTCTTCATGAATTGCAAAATACAGACAAAACATTATTTTTTCTATAAAGGTTTGCTTTATTTCACACATATATGTTGTTTATAAATCAGCATTGCATTTATGAAATACACATACAACATTTCAATATTGCAAATCGAACATGCCCAATTTTCATACTGAAAAAAAATGTTACATGCAAATCAAGTGTGAAGGCAAAGATGCAAAGTGCTTCAGCCTAATACTATGTAAAGACAATAGACTATTTTGAAAATGTGGAGTGTTGAAAAAAACATTAAAAGTTATTAAATTATTGTGATATTATGTTTAGGCAATTTTAGCAACTATATATTCATGATTTGTCAGAGTAACAAACTTGACAATGACAACACCCACATTACCTACATGGAGGACTTTGCAACAGATTTTCAGTCCAAACATTAGAAAAAATATTAGAACAGAAGGTTCATTTCTATGCATCTGTCCCAATAGGTAGAAGGTAGTGTTGTCGTAATTAATGTATGCTTTCCATCTTTTGAACCTTTTCTCCCAAGAATATTCTCCAGTTTCCTATAACATATTGTACAGATGGGCAAACTGTTGCCTCTTTCCTGTAGTGCAAGGAGATCTTGAGCCATTTACCCCAAGGAAAACTGAGAATTTTCCATGCTGGCTGCAGAGCACTACATGAAGTCAAGTTATCCCCTGAAATCCTCAATTAAAGTACAATGCTAGAATACCTTCTAATGCAATTTTTCTAAAATTCTGTATGAATCAGAAATCTGCCTAATTGTGTATATTACCATCTATTGCTTGTTATCGGTGACTGTAAAATCCCAACCTCATTTACATTTGCTGGTCCTTGTGCCCTCATCAGAGTCAAAAGAAAAAATATGTTTCTTACATACCATAATGTTTTGGATAAAAACTGAGTTCTCTATATGATTAAGCTCATGCTTTGTTGTAAACACCAAAACATTTTATCAATCTAAAATAGGTATGGAGGAGACACAAATAATAGTCTAGACTGGCCTTTGCAATGTGCATTTTTTGATCAAGTTCAAGAGAGGAAATACATTGCAAGGAGCTGGAGAGCATTTTAGACCTGGAAAATCATACAGGTCATAAAAGGTGACAAAAATAATATATATTCAACGAGGATGTCCACAAAACTGTTTGCAAGGGTGTGCTTAGATTTAAAATATGAAATATTAGACTTAGGTCACTGTTTGCAATGCTTCCAAATATTTATTTAGGTTTATTACACTAATTATCTTCTTCTCCATGGGTGGCATTATGTTTTTCTTAAATGCATTCTTATAGTAAATCACTGCATGATTTGGTGACTTAAGCAAAAGCTATGAAGGCAGTATTGCAGCCTCTTGTCTCCAGATTGAAGCACCAGCAATAAAGTCTTTTTAATGCCTGACTTTCTCAGAAACACATAGTTCTGTAAACTTTGATTAGGTTTGCAAGTGAGGTTGCTTGACAAGCCAAGGTCTGACTCATGTGCATAAAGTGGCAGTCGGCCTGAGAATGTTTCAGATTCATATAGTTTGAGTCATACTACATTTCTTCTTCTCTTATATGTGTAATTACAGTGCAACTGAATGGAATGACAAAATGTATTCAGTGACAATGTATTCATAATTTACAGGCACATTTTTATGAACTTCATTGAGCAATGAAACCAAAACAAACACGGAGAAATGTTTGTTTGCATCAGTTTTCATTAAATACAGTAGTAATAATATTGTAGAGTGAAACGGTCCTTCTCAAAAAAATAATAATAGCACACAAACCACAATCAAATGCTAAATCTGAACGTAGACTAAATGCATGGCCCACACCATGGTCAAGTCAATTTTATTACATTCAATTGTTTTTTAAGACTGGAAATTGTGCTTATACATTGTCAACTTACTCTAAATGTATGGCCAAAAGTGCCGCTGCTGCCAACTGTATTTGTGAAACTGTGTAATTTGTGATTTGGCAATCACATACAAATATTATCATATTTAAAATTACAAAGTCCATTTAGTAGTCAATTTTTTATCCTGAATATAAAAAATAAATAATTACATGGCATGCATTGTACATTCTATTAACATTCCATGAGTCAAAAACATTCTTAGAAGATATTCTCAAATTAATTCACAATATTGTTTATTCAAATACATAAACCGAAAAAAAAAGATTTCTTCAAAATAGAGGCGCTGGTTGCAACAAGAATAAATCCAAAAGAAAAGAAATACACTGGGCTTGTCCAATAAATGATGGTTCAGTGTAAGCAGACAGCACACTCAAAAACAAAAGAATAACCTTATTATAAATACATATATAGTATTTTAATTTGAATGATCTCAATGCGATATGAAGCACAAACATAATAGAGGCGATCAACGCCTTTCGGCAGTTTTTCTTCAGGTTCGCTCTTCGAAGTGCAAAAGTTAACAGGTGACACATATAGTCTACTACAGATGATTATGGTCTGCACATCAATTAAGCTGGTACAGGTGTTCTATAATTAATACAATTAGTGGTTGACATGGGTGTTATCCCAATTTATACAATTAAACATTGAAGGACAAAGACAATACGCAACCATAAATGTAAAACAAAAAAGACTATTAGTGAAAACATATTAGACAAGACATTAATATAATTCCTAGATTCACAGGTCTACATGGGCAATTACAGACAAACCCAGAATACACTTAGCCTATGGTCTATGTTAATACAAAAATTATGTCAAACACTAGAAAGGACAAAACATCCTCAATAGAATCAAGTTGATAAATTTCAATTCATTAGCCGTTACACTAAATAAGTTATCAAAAAAGAAGGTCTGTTGTAATGGTGTTCTCCAATTAATACAATTAGCAAACTCTTGAGTAGGCTACTTTCCAATTTGTACTATTACACCATAAAGGACAAAGAGAAATAGATTTGAAGGTCTACATGCATGATGCAATGCATCACAAACAAACCCATAGGACACATGCATGATCCACAAAATTGAAACACAAACAAGGTCAATGAATGGAAATGACAAAGTATCCTCAATACAATCAAATTGATCAATCGCAAAACATTACTAAAGCTTTTTTTTTTTGCCTGATTTGGCAATGATTTGCGATCGGGCAGAATCTGTGGTAGTCCAGGGAAATCCAGGCTAGTCCAGGCTAGTCGCGCTGTAAAGTCGCAGCTGTAATCGTTATGTGTGTGGGAGTGAAAGACTATTGTCTGTCTCCTACGATCCCAGTCGGGAACGCCACGATTTTATCAAACATGTTTGATTTTATCGGGGTTAGTCTGTGCGTAATCTTGTGGTTTGCGCTGGCCAAAGACTGAAATTGCGATCGGGCAGATTGAAAAGCCAATGAAAATTGAGTTTGCGACAGAGGAAGGAAGAGGTGGAAAAATACGGAAGTAAACATCAAATCCAACATGCAGATGGCTGAGCCGAATAAACATGTTTTTTGGAATAATAAAAATGAGGAGCGACTTGTGGATTTGTGGCAGACACATGACTGTGTCTGTAGGCTACAATGTCAACTCTGCAAGTTACCACAACAATACTGACAAAGCTGTATGGGCTCCATGTTTGCTTTGGTTTACAACAACAACAAAAAAAGACATTCTCACGAGGGTGCAGGTCTACCACGAGAAATCACGTTCATGCCAGAAAACTGCATCCGTCTATTCTGTCTTTTAGATTTGTGTTCCTCAAAAACAGCCGTTATGTGTGTGCGTCACAAGAGTCAGATTTTTTTATCCTGGATATAAAAAAGAAATAATTACATGACATGCATTGTACATTCTATTAACATTCTATGAAGACCATAAATGTGTGGTACTCATGCTTTTCCTTGTCACTTATGATTGGAGAATTTGTGTTATGTGGCCCCAGCTTAAGAGTGGCACCAAAGCCATGATTCCGTTCTTTATAATGCTATTCAATATCAAACAATATCAAAATTGCCATTATGCTCAGCAGTAATTCTTAGAAATATGCCATTAAATGTATTTAAAAATTCAACCTACAGCTTCATCACTACATTTGGGTTATTCCTACAAATGGGTTTTATTTTGTTCCTCCGACCATTAGGGTCGTCAACCAGAAATGAACCTTCTAGGTGCCAGAGACTCTTATACCAACATTTGTCATGGACATGACCTCCGCGTAGTGACGTAATTCCTCCCTATAAAGGGAGGCACGTCAATGCTTCTTTTTTTTGCCGATGCAGAATAAAGACGTGAGATTGTTTGTATCTTGTGCTAATTCCCTACGCCTTGGACTTTGGTGACTTTGGAGCTACGATTCTTATCGGCCTCCATAGGTGGTGATAAGCAATCGCATGCGGTATCCGCTGGTAACGTTGCTATTTAAATACGGGTATCGTTTTTTGGGTATTTTGCTAGCGCTAAACTTTGCGGTTGTTTACGTTTAGCATATATTGTTTACGGTTAGGCACATGGTGCTTCCGTGTTTATTTGTTCACTCCAGCTAAACATTCTACGTGGTGAACAGGTTTGTATACAGCAAGTACCGGTTTGTATCTTTCTGTATTTTCACTGATTCCAGATCTATCCTGGGTGTTGGTGCACCCCAGTGAGATTTAGTTTTGTACAATCTGAGGGCTTTGGTGATTGATTCTAAGTCTGTCCTGGCTGCGATCGTGCCCCAGTAAGATTTCCCAATCGGTGAGCGCGGACGCTACATCGATTACTCTGTGTGGCAGAGTAGCGTGTGCGCTACACTCCTGCCCTGGCTTCCCCTACTCAAGACCGCCCGCCACGTTTTGTGTCCTCGGGTGCTCCTTATCTTGCTAAGGCATGAGCACCTTGTGCACGGAATGAGCCATGGATATGAACCCGCCGTTGCTTACGCTGGTGGTGTCCCCGGAGGAGGTGGTTCCGGGCAGACGCCCCGCTGCCCTAGGCCACAATGCAGAGCTGCAGAGCTGCAGAGCAAGACCTGCCCTAGGCCACAATGCAGAGCTGCAGAGCAAGACCTGCCCTAGGCCACAATGCAGAGCTGCAGAGCTGCAGAGCAAGACCTGCCCTAGGCCACAATGCAGAGCTGCAGAGCAAGACCTGCCCTAGGCCACAATGCAGAGCTGCAGAGCAGCAGAGCAAGACCTGCCCTAGGCCACAATGCAGAGCTGCAGAGCAAGATCTGCTCTGTAAGACAAGGATGCGGCTGCCAAGATGGCGCAGATTGGTCATTCGCTTTCTTAGCTGATGCTCGCGCAGCTTGGTGCGGGTGTCGACACTTCAATCAGTGACACATCTCTGCAGGCATTCGCATTTATGACACGTGAACTGGGCCGGGTGATGTCCTTGCTCACGATGATTCAGCATCAGGTGTGATTGGCTCAGTCCACTCTCCCAGACACCACAAAGAGAACCATCAGGGACCTGCCGGTTATTTCCGGCCAGGTTTTCACTGAAGTAGCCAGACAGACGCTTGAGCGTTCTATGGAGGCGTTAAGATACAGGGAGAAGCAGATGCCCCTCCCTCAACACTCTTTTGTTTGTTGGTCCCAGCCTATGGCTGGATGTGACTTACAGCGCTCGTATGGGAGGGGGACCCCTCGTCGTCCATCCGCCCGTGTTCCTGAGGGGTGCCCGGTGGCTGAGACCTGCAAGGTCCCTGGTGGCTCCCTCCTGGGATCTCCCTGGGAGCTCACTGGTCAGCCCTATGAGCCTCTCGAGATGATCAGCCTTAAATGGCTTTCCTTTAAGACGGCATTCCTGATAGCAATGCCGTCGGCTAGGCGCATTGGGGAGCTGTGCGCTCTCTCCATCAGTGCAGACTGTCTGAGGTGTAGGCCGGCTGATTCGGGAGTCACACTGTGGCCCAATCCATCTTTTCTGCCCAAAGTTGTTTCGGCATTTCACATTAACCAGCCAATCGAGCATGCTGTGCTTCGACCTGGGGGATGCACACTTAGTATGTCCAGGGCATGCGCTGCGACGCTACGTCGAAGCTACCGCTTCCATCAGACGTACAGGGCAACGCTTTGTTTGCTACGGTAAAACTAAAGGGAAAGCGCTCTTGTCTCAGAGCCTCTGCTGTTGGGTAGTGAAGGCGATAGCTACAGCTTATGATCCAAGGCTAGTGCTAGGCCCTTGCCTATGAATATCCAGAGTAGGTCAACAAGAAGTATGGCTACTTCATGGGCAGCCCTGGAAGGTATACCGCTTAAGGAGATTTGATGAGGCGGCAACTTGGGCATCTCCCTGCACATTCTCGAGGTTTTATCACGTCAATGTGGCGCCGGGTTCAACGGTCGGATCAACCATCCTGCCGGCGGCCTATCCCTTGTGACTTTGTTGGTATTAATCATCCGTGGTTGACGACCTTAATAGTTGGAGGAATTAAATAAAATGAAGGTTACGACTGTAACCACGGTTTTATGAGTTCCGGATGACCATTAGGGGTCATGGTCACTCGGGACCCTTTAAGGGCGAGAAAGGTTCTGAGAACTTCCGCATTGACGTGCCTCCCTTTATAGGAGGTCATGTCCATGACAAATGTTGGTATAAAAGTCTCGATGTACCTAGAAGGTTCATTCATGTTTGACGACCCTAATGGTCATCTGGAACTCATAAAACCGTGGTTACAGTCGTAACCTTCGTTATGCTATTATTTTTCACTCCAGGGGAAGAGGAGTCTTGCAATGGATGTATTTTTGTTAGAGTATTGTTGCATCATTTATGAATTAGCAAATTAAATTTCATTTTGTGAATAGTATTGGTATAGCTGGCAATCATTATTGTCCACAGCTTTGTGCAAGTACCTGTATTTCAACTTCTAATTGTTATTGTTTAAAAAATTTTAAAATCATCTGTTTGAACATGTATTTTTGTAAATGTCTGACATCCCTAATTTTGGTTACAGTCATTACAATCTCTTCAGTGGTTCAATCAGTGTTGTGTAGTACAATCAATCCAGTTGCTACACAACAGCTGTAAACATATAAATAATCAATAGCTATGGCAACACAGCAACATAGTACTATAATGTAAAATACAGCAATTTAACAAGACTATCCATTATGAGAGCATTATCGTACATAATCATACTAGTAGCTTGTTTCATTTATTCCTGATAACAGTGCTTATTAAGACTGTTTTTTGAATGATATTGTGTTCAGTGTCTCATTTACTGTTTCATGTTTTTATTTATTTTAATCTGGCATGATTGTTTTTCACACTACTTGAAATAATCTATGTAAAACAAAACATATTCCAGTACAGATTATATGCAATACAACAATAATCTGAAAATCAGTCAAGACTGAAGTTAAAGTTAATCAAGATCAAAATTTGCGAATATGTTTCTTAATTAATACATTACATTTTTGCCAGGAGTACAGGTTTTATTGCAGAACGAATTTTGTTGTCTTGCAATTTATTTAATCACCCAAAAGGCTCCATTGCAAGCTGTACAGTGGCGATGCCTTTTTAAATATCATTGTATTTTCTCTGACAGATTCCAAGACAGCAAATGAGCTGTGAGAGAGAACAACTAAGGGTAAGTTGTGTTTCTTTGTTGTTAATTATCGTGAACACCAAGAGGTCCAGTAGGTCTATATGTTACAAGCACTGCTGGGCCACATAAGATGGGAAAGGCCCGGTTTCCCCATCAGTTCATATTAGGATACTCATATTAAACCATGTGTTTCTGACACATGTAATGTTGAGAGATGCCCATTTCTGTGGGAATATAGTAGTATTATTCTACCCCACAAACCATATGACTATTCAAGTATGAACTGACACTGTTGTCCTTCCTGTTTGAATGTGCTTTGCACTACAACTGGGATTCCCATTGGGAATCCCTCCTGAATTATTATTTTTTTAAATTTATTTTCAGACACACATTTAGTTACCTTCTCTGTACTGTCATATTTTATGACATCAATGTGAACTTGAGATCGCAAAGTTGTGGTATATTTGGTTTCACCCTTTGTAGATTGTGACAGGTGAAGATTTATTTGACTGTGACTAAGGTGGAGTGGAGTGTCTTACTTAAATGCATGTGGCATCATGATCGTGTTGCTTGCTGTACATGTTCCAGAAAAGGTTGGTTGTTATAACATTTATCACTGATTCTCAGCTTTGTTTTTTTTTTATTGTCCGTTTATTTTCCAAGTTTTATAACAAAGAAAAATGGAATAAAATAAGCTAAAAAAAACAAATTTCCTGTTAGTGAGGCATAGCAGATGCAGTTATTTCAGCATTCTCTCTGAAGGGAGGCTGGGAAGCCTAAGGCCACCAAAGTCATGGTGTGTTAGAACACAGGGTACACTTTTGAAATTTGCTGCCGTGTGTGTGCATGTGAGTGTGTGTAAATGTATCGCAAACCTATATCAAATCCAGCAACATGGTTGAGTCGAGTGCATGGTTGCGCATCTCTTTTAAGACATTGTAATCAGTTCCTAATACCATTGCAAACTTAAAACGGTTTGACCTTAAGCGTAGATTCGAAATTTCAGAGTGTTTAAGAAATAGTCAATATCCCATATCAGAGCCAAACTGCATCTTTATATCCATGTAATCCATGTGTTTTTTTCTTGAGAATCTTAAAGTGATGGTGGTGAGCAGAAGGTAGCCTGCTTAGGGGCAATGATGATAAATGCAGTAATGTATCTGTTTATACTGCGCCATTCCTGCAATTCCTCATGCAATCACCTGCTTGTTTGTTTTTAACTCCCTGTGATGAAGACACTCGGACAAATTGTGGCTAGGAAGAAGATGAATGTAGCACTCCGAGCATTACCATAAATGAGATTTCATGAGCCATGGGCGCCTGCGTTGTTCGAAGCTTCATGCAATCTCTTGATCTCTTACCTTTCTTTTTTTATTACCCATCTACTCTTCACTTTTTAATATATCCATGTTCTATACTTTATCCTATACGAGGATGAAGACTGATTCTACAAGCTTATTTTCTGTAGTGATGTGCTGGATGTTTAATTATAGTTCTTGCATGTTTTACATCCTAGAGATCCTCAGCCACATCCTCAGAATGCTATATGCTATAGATAACTGTATAAATCAGACATAGTATAACTCTTAAACTTTTTTTTTTCTTTTTCCAAAATTAGCAGTATGATTGAATAAATACATTCAGTAATGACATTGCTTTGTAAAATTTAATTAATTTCTCATTATTACCCTTTTTATACAATGCACTGTAGTGAAGCAAGTTGACTGATCAGGAGTATTTGACACATTGTACAATAAATCTTATTCATGTTTTATAATATTGGACAAAGTGATCAAACTGTTACTGACAATACATGGTTCACTATAAAAATCTCAGATATATAACAGAGTCTCAAACATCAGCCTTCACAGGGGAAATTTTTCTATAGAATTGCATCTGAAGATATTAGCCACAGTTACTCAACATAATGCACCCCGAAGCCCACTTATATGTGTATTACAAACTTAAATCAAAGTGAAAGGAAGCACAATCTAAACTATGTGACCGATGCAGCTCTAATGGCCTTGATGGTATATTATTGTCATGTCATGACAACACTGTAGCCTAATGGTTTGGGAACTGGGCTCTTACTTCTAAAGTTGGATATTTTATTCCCAAGGTCGCTGCCACTGTACCTTTGAGCGAGGCACTTAACCGGAGTTGCTTCAGTAAACATCCAACACTATAAATGGATTGTTCGTAAAAGAAACAAAGCTGTGTTTGTTGTTCTCGATAAGAAAATCTGCTATATGCTTAAGAAATGTAATGCAATTTCACTAGCTAATAGGATGATGAGCATATATATCAGGTTAGTGGCAGACACAACACTAATAATGCATGCCCGCATGTTCCATCTATGCCGTGCTCTGTAAGGATGTCCTTGGCGTTATCTGAGCTAAGACTTTACCAGAAGAGCAGTGCTGCTTTTGATACTGGATATAACAGGATGGAACCTTTTTAAAAAGTTATTCTCAATAAAATTTTCTTACTCAGATATGTCATATAGTTGAACTGAAGCAGAAAGTGAATGGAAAAACATTACTTCGCATATGCTGAATGTAGCATGTACATCTCATTTTCATAATATTAAAGTGGTATTCACAAAAAACATATTCTTGGAAAGGAGTTATTTTTATTATTATTGTTTAATCTTTGTTGTATATTATGTTATCAAACTTTTCTTACAGACTTAATATAAATACCAAATCCACTGTCAACACTGTAATGAAAAAAATACACATTAACATGCACATATGCATGTCTGTAATTACTGTAATATCCAGCTCTGTTTTCTTAATTCTTGTATAATATATATATATATATATATATATATATATATATATATATATATATGATGGCACATTTTCTGTAATAATGAAGTACAATTTATTTTCATAAAACATATGTAAAGATTATATTCCTAGCAGCTTTTCTTTTATTCGGATGAATGGTCGTTTAGCATCAGCATGGTTTTAACTGGGCAATATAAATGTTCATTTCCTGAGCAAAATACGTTATGGATTCTGACAGTTTGAATTTGAAAACGCTAAGAAAATGGGAGAGGTAAGGTGTGTGCTGGAGTGCTGCTGGTGTACTGGCTGCTGAGCGAGGGAGGGAGAGGCGAACGGACTGCGCATCTCTTTGTCCACAGCAGCAGTAGCAGCACTGAGTCAGTAGATGGCTGTAGAAAAGTGCTGTATGCTGAGCAAGTCTGCATCTGAAACGGGGAGACTGGGGAAGGCCTTGACCTGAGTGGTTGCAGCTTTTATCTGGAGTGCATTTAAAGAGATAAAGCGCATGCAGTGTGCAGCAAAGAACGGTGCCAGCTCAACATTTTAGCATGTTGGCGCGTTTTTTCACTCGCTTTGGTGGATCCCGTCATTTTGCTTTGTTCTGTCTCTTTTGTTTTTGTCAGTTCTTTTCTTTAATATTCTTCTCTTTGCTTTTGCCCGCCTCCTCACAGTGGTTGCTGGTTTGTACAGCGATAAAGGATGGATGCTTTTGAATGGTTTGTACCCTCAACATACTGGCTGGAAATATAGTTTTTTGCGTAGATTTTCTTTGTCTATATTTTTCAGAGTAGGTGTTCCGGGATTGCTCCTGCAGTTTTTGAAAGAGAATTCCAATTGAAATTCTCCAGCCTGATTTTGAGGGACTGTTTTGTATGGGTGTGTGCTCATGTGTAGGTGTTTGTGCGCACTTGTGTGTGTGTTGTGTGTATTTCTATGTTTTCCGCTTGTGTGTATCTGCGAGGAAACCCCCCCACCCCCCCCCCAACACCCCATCACCTCTCTCTTACTTTGCTTGCACAGTTGTACTTGACTGCCTTGGTGCACGGACCTGCTCATTAAACAGACACGCCAAGAATTGTTGCCTAAGCAAGCCTTGTCAGTGAAAGAGAGAGACAGAGTTAGGGAGAAAAAGGACGAAAAGACAGCCAGAAGCATTTTTCCCCACAGAGAAGAAGCTACTGAACAAGTGTCATTCCACTAAATAAAGAAAAACAAAAGAAATTATATAAAACGAAGAGAACTGTGAGCACCTGACAAAAAAAGCATTTTCATTTTGGTTTTTAATATCGTAGCCGAAGAACTTGCAAAAGTAAGGAGACTTTTGTCCACTGTAGGAGCACTTGATTCTTCTCTCAAGATGATGATGTATTTGTGGGTATGTAGTATTTATCTTCATGGATTTTCCTGTGTGTTTGTGTGGGTAAATCTACTGTATGTGTGCTGTGTGTGCACGTAGGTGCGTGTGTGCGTGTGTGCGTGTATGTATGCGTGTGTGTGTGTGTGTGTGTGTGTGTGTGTGTGTGTTCACGCGTGTGTCCCTGTGTGAGGGTGTAAGCGAGAACACATTACAAATATATTGACTACTGGTCATTTTGTGCAAAGAGCAGCAGAGTCGTGTGCATATGTCTACTGATGTGTATATCAAGAAGTAGAATGCTATTTTGCATCATGCCTTACTAGTGGTGCAATTTCTGAAAAAAATGTATGTTTCTCACTACTCTTATGCTTTTGATATTTATTTTATATTTGCCATACGTAGCATTTCAGCTTGAGTAATTAATTAACACTTACCATTAATGCATGTATTGCCCACAGGGTCATTCATTTACTTGCTTTTGTGACTCCCAATTTCATCTTATACAATGTCCTTGATTAAAGTAATTCTTACTATATTAATGTAAAACTAAATAAAACCTGGTATTGGTACTTGAGAAGATATATCTTCATCTGTAGTGTTTTTTTTTTTAATCAAGTGCAAACTTGCAGAAGTATTTTCTGCAGAATAAATGCATTCAAGCTGTTTCTTAATGCGTTGGAGAACCTCATGAAATGAAGGTTTTGCAAGGAACATTATTTTTTAGTTATTTTGAAGTCTCAATGTGGCTGCTGACTTGAGGCTTGCATCTCAGTGAAATAGATTGATTGTAGGAGCTCTTACACTTTTATAATATAAAATTAATAGAATAGAAAAATAACATGTTCCTATTGTTTTGACAAACAGCTGCACAGGCTGCAAATATTTTCATCATTCAATAATCGGTACCTGTCACTGTGGATGGGATACATTTGACTAAAATTATAGTGTGAGCTATTGATTATTGCATTAGATGATACCTTTTTTGGGGTGGGGGGGGGGTTGGCGTTTTAATAACAGTGAAATGGTTTTGCATAATATTTTTAGCAACAATGGAATTCGAGAGGCAATGATTTTTTGATTAATAATAGTACAGAAGTGGCTTTTTAGATCTAGAGCTTGAGCTTCTTATTATATATTTTCCTGCCATTATCAGTAAATGTCATTCTTACTTGAGAAAACTTTGCATGAGTTAATTGGTCATGCAGTAAATTTAGAGCACCCAGATGACTTCTTCTCTCAGAAGATGAAAGCTAATCACTTTGAACAAATCTAAATGAGTCCACTGGCTTAAAATGAGATCGGACATTTTGGCTACATAAAGCTAGAAGTGGGGTTTAACCTGTCTTGCATGCAATATTAGTGTATTGTCATACCATCACTCAGCCAAGAAAAATACCTTTAAAAAGTTTTGTTTGACCTGGTTATTAAACTCCACTATATATATATATATATGTATATATGCTTCTTTTTTCACTATAGTTCTCACCACAATATTAAAGGTTAAAAAGTATGTCTTTCAAGGCATATAAAATAATACACAGACCAAAAGCTGACACATGCAGTGAATATTGTTTACGCAAGAAAATAAAGGTTGCACGTGCATGCAATAGTATATTTAATTTAACATTATTAGAATAATGATGATTAATATTAACCTTATTAATTACATTATGGATTGTGTTTTCCATGAGAAATTGACTTTGTATAAATGTTCATGGTGCAGTCTATTAAAAGTGGGTTCTCTCATATTGCCTTGGATTCATTCTCAAATTGAAATAATATTGACTTCTGAAATGATATAACACATTTATCTAATGAACTGACAGCTTCAGTTTTCTGCTTGGAAGCACCATTGTCCAAACTTGATTGGAGGAAGGGTGTGCGTTCGTGGAGGGGGGGGGGGGGGGGGGGGGGGGGGTCTTAGACAGCAGCTACTGTCTACTACTGTCACTACTACTACTACTACTATTGGGGCTGTTCTTACCTCTGATACTGCTACTACCGTTGTGATATATACCACTACCACTCATTCTACCATTAGCATTTTTAAAATCCATTATAATCGCTTGCATTCCATTGCATAACCTGCTTCTTCTCCCCTCATCTGAGCAGTTTGGTATGGCAGTGCATTGCTGCCACGGTGTTTTTCCGCTCAGTATCTCGTTATAACGATGAACTTTTCTCAAAACAAGAAACTTCTCATTATAATGGGAAACTTTTCTTATTATAACGCACAAGTTCTCTTGTTAAAATTAGATCCTTTTCTCGTTATAACAACATACCAACGTAGCTCATTATAGCAAGAAACAAGTAACTTTATCTCGTTATAACAAGAAAACATAGCCTATCGAAAGTGATACAGAAGTCGTTCGCTGAAGGCCAATAAGAATTACTTGTGTGCACGAGTCACAAATTAATCAAGTTTTACCTTAGTCCTGGGTTGGGACCCGGCAAGCTTCCGCTATCCTTGAGAACTTTAGATGGCATGCGTACACTAAGAAGACTTCTGAAATGTATGAGGCTGTACAGAAGAATCAGTATGATCCTCCGTTATTGGCCTTCACTGAATTCATTCTGTGTACCATGTTCGATAGGCTATGTGTATAGCAGTAGCTATCTAATTAATATTTGCGCATGGGAATACTTCCCTGTAATCCCAGGAGAAGGTGCTCTAGGGCTGTACTATAATACCTGGCGATGTCAATAAACTGCGTCTTTCTGTGAGTAATCAACGTGTCACCCTGTCTTCAAAACACAATTTTTTTGATATGAGATAAAGAAAGTTTAATGTTAAAACAAGATTTTTTTCTCATTATAATGACATACTAGCATATTTCGTTATAAAAACAGAAGGATCTAATTTTAACAAGAAAAGTTTCTCATTTTAATGAGAAAAGTTTAACGTTATAACGGAATGTATTTTTTCACTGTGGCAGCAATATGCGCTGCCAGAAATTGGAGCAGGGGTTTAAAGTGGTGTTGTTAAATACCACTAATACACCATTGTTTTTCTGTTATGGACCTATGAGGAGCATACAACAATGAAAGGTAGATTAAAAATAATAAAAAAGAAAACTCAGTCATATTATTTATTTATTTTATTTGCTATAGTTATTGATGGGGCCGTTGTTTGGGGGGAAAGAGTCACTGATGAGAAATGTGTGCTGTCTCCTCGTTGCTTAAAGTCATTTGTATGGAACTGCTGATTTAAGGTGTCATTGTCATTACCCTTAAATGCCTTTGTTTTCTATCTGACATGCTGCACTGTATTGCTGATCCATGATTAGATTTATATGAAGATAATTCTTCTGAACTGGTTTGCACTGTGCCGGAAAATGAGCACCACTGTACCCCCTACCGCTTGGACCTGTTATGAGTTGTGAGATGTTCCTGAAAGACTGTGTAAATCACTGTCCGAGGCACACAGGGAGATATATAGGGGTCTAAGGTCACTTGAGTGGGTGTTGTTGGGGTTGAATAATTAGGCTTGTCAGTTGGGACGTTCACGTTTGTTTATGTATTTATTTATTCTTGTTATGTGGCAGTATAACCTGGTTTGAGTATTTTATGAACAGTATGTAGGTCATATATTCTTGTAAATTGAACTTGGATGAATCACAGACTGCTTACTTCAACCTGGTGATTCTCAGGAGGATATTATTTGGATTGGCCATGTGTTAATCAGCAAAGAAAGTTTGGAATAAGTGTGTTCCTTCCCATGTGTCATAGCTGTATTACAAATAAGTTATGACCTATTTTGCATCTTTTTAATGGTGAAACAATTAAAAAGCATCCAATTTGATAAACTATTTTGTTTAGTAGCAGTTGATATTTGAATATTAATCATGCCGTCCGTTAAATTAAAAAATAATACAGTGAATAAAAGAGAATTGGAAATTTTAGATGACATCCCTCTACATTATTTATGTGTTCTGCTTTTATAAAGCTATATTCTTCTAGTATGGTGAAAAAGTAATGTGCATATTTAATGAAAAGGATGGTTTCTGCTAAGTAATGGTTTATTATTCATGAAGAGCACTGATTGCAATTGTGCTTTTCTGGAGAAATGCATGCTGTATCTTCCTCTTTTTAAGGGTGTGTGTTTCTGTCTGTCTGTCTGTCTGTCTAGGATAAAAAATAATATTATATAATAATTGCTGTATGTAACTGATTCCCAATGTTCATGATGCTGTAACATTGTTTCAAGGATTCTGTTTTTATTTATTTACTATAAATCAATTTTTATAAATTAAATGTTGCATTTTAACTAGCTATTTAAATTAGATTTTATTTACTTACTTGAGGTAACTTATATTTATATCTTCCTACTTATCTTATTATCTTACTATTTTCGGTCTTCCTGCAGTTGAAACATTGTGTAAATTAAGAAAGCAATTTAACTCATGGATTAGAATTCCAGTAAGCGTGCTTTTTTTGTGCAATTTTTTAAAATTGTTTTGCAGAAAAGGAGTAGCACGGATAGATTTGACATATTATGCCTCTATGCAGCTGGTTATTTACTTGATTAATTTGGTTAGATTCCTTTCTCAATGGTAAAACTGCAGTGCCCCATGCAACTCTTCCGTAGCAAGGAATACACTCTGAAACCATAACTCAAGCTCCCACAACATTATAGCACACTGCTGTAGCAGATCAAGTATATCAGCGAGATGTTGTGCACACAAAATATATTTCAAAATGTTTACTCTCGATCTATATATCTGAATCTAATAATGTGTTAGAAATCTGCAGTGGCTACTTATATATGCCATATCTGGCAACAGGAATTGGGTGCAGTTCTGCTTTGAATGAATGTGACATTTAAAATGTCGCAGATTGAGGAAGGAAATGAGTATTAATGCTTCATTGTTTTTGGAAATGTGTTTTCCTGAAGCACATAATTATATCAAACATGAACAGTTGATGTTGTTTTTTCCCCATGATGTCAGATGCTTGATATTCTTATTTATTTATTTATTTATTTTATTTATTAGTTTATTTGTTTGTTTGTTTATTTATTTACAGTATTTGGGGCAGGACAGGATCATCACAATGGTACAACGTTGCCTTTTTTGTCCCATAGATTCTATTTAGAGATTAAATGCATTATTTTGTCATGCCATGGAAAGGTTTTTTTTTTTTTTTTTTGCATTTAATTTTTAACATTAAAGTAATTTACAAGTCCAATTTGATGGAGGAAATGGACATGGGAATGGTCATTTATGAAACTGTATTCTTTACAGATGTTTTTGGAAGCTGAACAACAAATGAATACTTATAAAGCCAGCTGTGTGGGACTGGAATCAGTCTCATTCTGGAGATCTCTAGGTATAGGCATTACATACAGTTACAATATTGTAGTGTTGCAAGCAGAAATATATCTGTGACAGAAGAACATTTCTGGCCATTGAAAGCCAAATTGCAATATTTATGCATTTATTTCCCTGTATTGTTCTGTTGAAAAGTCGGATCTATAATTCCCATTTTCAAAAGGTAACTTTATTATCATTGCAGATGCATATATAATTGCAGTGGGTTCCAATAGTCTGCATTTAATATTGTTAAATGAATACGTATTTTGATATCATGTATTACTTCTGTCATTCCATTCCTTTTGTTTTATTGGCTTTTTTTTACCTGCCAGTCTTTTACTTGAATACCTTTTTTTTATGTATTCCTGTGTTTGCAAGCGGTAGTCAAACCACTGGTGTTAAACTACATGGCTTCAGAAGTCACATGTTGACACGAAGACTGCTCAACGTGTTATTACAATTAATGTCATCCAATATTATCACAAGTTTAACAATGAACAGTTGATAAACTTGTCTTTCCATGCTTGACTTATTCATTCATGTGAGTTTGCACTGTTTGCCTTATTCGTGTATGTCATTGTAGCACCATCAAAGCATTAACATGTTTTGAATTAATTAATCGTGTGTAAGAAAAACATAAATATTCAGTGTTAGTTTTGGTGACTTTGGTGATTTTTGCCACTTTTATGCCAAGGCATTCTTAAAACACCATAGAATGGTTCTCTTTTTTTCCTGGGAATAGATAAAATCCAATCGATTTAATTGATTAGGTCAAGTTTCCCTCAGGCACACTGATGTGTGAAGTGCTTTACAGGACAGCATTCATATTGGTAAGGGCACCCCCTTCAAATCAAATGAAAAGGATTACTACTACTTATGTTATTTTTTTTTTTCTTTTGTTAAATTCCAGGTAGTCGGAGAGAGAGAGAGAGAGAGAGAGAGAGAGAGAGAGAGAGAGAGAGAGAGAGAGAGAGAGAGAGAGAGATGTGTGATATGAATGATATGAGGTAGCCATGTGATATAAATGATAAAACATTTTGTGTAAAAAGGATTCCTGAGAGATTCTTCAGTTTTGCAATTGAAAAATGGAGGCAGCTTGTTTGCTGCAGGCAGTAGGACCTGGGTCCTGGAATAACCCTCTTTCCCTCTATTGAATACATATATGAATTCAAACAATTCATGCAAGCTGCAGCACTGCTCCACACAACATGCTTTACTCCTGCCACGAGCGTAACTTACAATGGCATCACAAGTACAACATCCATGACTGAAAGACTATTAAACTGAAATGAAGCTCTGGTGGAATGGTGAGTCCAGGAACATTGTAATGTTATTGATGCACACATATTTAAAAGTGTTTATTTTTACTTGATGCTGTTTTGTATAAGTTTAATTTGAAATAAGCAATTGAGTTGTGATAGATTAGACATTCATCATGGAAGCAGTATGAACAACTCCATGCTCTGTGGTTCCTTCTTAATACATTATATAGCACTTATGAGGAGGGTGATGACTTGATGCTTTGTTTTGACCTGTATGCTACAGTATATGTCCTTTCAACACATGGTAGTGGTTTATACCTTATTTATATTGACGATGAAGATGATGCTGATGATAAGCCATATTGTGAATACATTTTTTGACTTTTCTAAGCTGGGGTATTGCATTTCTGTTGCCTCGGTTTAATTGTGTTTATGAAGTGGGAGTGAGATATGGTGGCCACATAGTTTTCTATAAAGAATATAAAAAATATTCTATACAGGAGAAACACATTCAAAACACAATATGTGCACAGTATGTGCTTTTTGAATGTAGTGGCTACAGATTTCCCTCTCTTGTCATGAAATTGATGTGTGATGAAAGTAAGATGCACTTGTAGCCTTACAAGTGAGCAGGTGTGTGTGCTCTCGTCTCTGTCGGTGCTGGCCTGTGTCGGTTATACAATTCAGCTACTGAAAATGGTGTGAAATCATAAAAGTTTTCGAAGCAGGAGAAGTTTTTGTATGATTTTTGGAGTTGGGAATCATGGGAAGTTGCATGATTGTTATTTTTGACTGAAGGAGAACTGAGGGAGCACTGTTTGACAAATAAAACATATCTAAAGTTAGGCAAAATATTACAGTTTGTGAGGAGTGCAATTTTCTTTTGTTTTCGTACATTATGAATGAGTAAATACTGTTATTATTTCTCACATGCACATAAATGAAAAATGTCCTTGCATTTTACGTAATGGTATATGTAAGTAGAGAAGTGGTCCCATATCCATGAGCACTTTGAGGATGCAGTCGCAGGTGAAAAAATCAGAGGCTTTGAGGGTGTGGTCAGATACAGTGTATCTACCCATGAAAAGCATGTCAGACATTTGTAATGTAGGAACTGAAAATGTTTTTTTGTTTTTTTTTGTCAGCTTCCACCCACACACACACACACACACACACACACACGCATACACACACCTCTGCAGCCGTCTACCCCCACTCCACCTTCTGGCCTTTGTGGGTGGGTTTGACATACCACTGGCTGGGCTGGACATTTCTCTGACCTAGCAACACTTAAACAAAGTGTACTATTTGGAAAGTCATTGGTCAACTGCTATCTTTGGTGCCATTACAATGTACTGTGCGTTGTAGCAACTGATTGAATGCAAAGAGCTTAATAGTTGCATTGAGAGGATGTGACAATTATTTAATCTATTCTTCAGCTATAGTGAATGGTTTTTAGATATATAGATGGGCTACAGCTGACCTGTTTTGTAAAGAAAATGTATAACTCTAGCTTAGCATATACTATACATTTTACTATGTTTTAATGTATTTTGCTTCAATAAATAAAAACATGTCTCCCCAGAATTTGACCCACATGGTCTATCTAAGGTGCTTTTAATAGGCCCCATGTGTGTACAGGCGCGGTGCATGAGTGTACATAAAAATATGTTCTTTGTTTGGACCATCACAGTTATTGTTGAACATGTTACATAAGCTGTTGTTTATTCTTTAAGAGACTGCTCATTTTGATTATTTAAAGCAGTCTTCAAAAAGACTAGTATTTAAAGGTTAACATTTGTCTTTGATTTGCTTTCGTCTAAGTCTAAACGCTGGCCTTAATCATGATGATATCACGTTCAGTTTCTCTAAAAGGTCAGGTTACTCTTAAAAATTGACAAGCTAGGTGTCATCTATTCCAACCATGGTTACCAAAGCACGCCAGAGCGTTGATATTATAGCCATTCTGAATTTATTACTATTGGACTTTTTAAATGAATAATCAAAAAATTGTGATATGCATAGTGAAGTGAACAACAACTTGAATATATTTTAATGAATATTAAGAAAAAAGGAGATTTGCAGAATGATATATTGCGTTATACTCCAAATTATACATGTAATGATAATTCAATGTTTTATGATGGAAATTTGACCCTAGCTGAGCAATACATTAACCTCATTGCATGAACTGTATATTTATTATGTTTGCTCTTGTTTATTTGACTGCATTGTGAAACTTTGAATCATGCGAGCCCTGCTAAATTACGGTGATTTTACATCATAAAGCCACTAAAAGGCCATTGGAAAAGAAATGCAAGGAAATATACGGGTCTTATTATTGATGTGCTTACTGCTTCATTAAATCCCCCGTAAGGACTGCACAATGGATATGGATCATTTGCAATAATAATTATGCAGTGATCGATTGATTACGTCTGACATTGTACTTGTCCCCCTGAAACACAAAATCAATCCTTTACGCATTCCTTTTCATATCATGTTTTCAAAACATTTTAACGTTTGAGAGATTTCTCTTAATTCAAAGGTGAGTGAATGCTTCCTCGCGGTACTTCTACAGATGCAAATGTATCATATTTTACTCAGGAAAAGGTATTTGAATAATTTTTTTAAATTAGTTCAATAAAATGAATTGTAATATGTTAGATATGTGGTGTGTAGTGTTCTATAAATTGTGAAATGCATGTTAATATATTTATGTTGGCACTTTTAAATGAAAATAGCTACCAATGTCGGCCAGTATGGTGGGGTTGTTTTGGATTCATCTCATGGTAGGACATGTCCTGTAGTTGCGCTATTTTACATTTTCAAATGAAATTTATGAGGAGTGCAATACAGAGAAGAGCTTAATGGCATATACTAGATTTAAGTCATACAACACATTCAGTGCATAGAATACAGATGGAAGCTGTTGGTAACAGAGCTATTGTAAATGAAACACACCATTTCTGAAATTAACCCCTCAGAATCCTCAGAAGTATATAAAAAAAATCAATGTAAGATATTTTTATAATGACTGCGCTTGGCATTTGAATGCTTGTCTCTGAGCAGCCATGGTCACTGACCTGTGAGAGGAAGTGGGTGTGATATCTATCCAGAGTGTCAGGCTAGATGGGACTGGGACATTCACACAGCTCTCACCGCTCTGCCTGAGGGACACTATGGGGCCTGGACTCTGCATACATGTCACTGTCACTGCATACAAGGGCAACTAGTCAAAGAGGCTGACTTTTCTGAAATGTACAATCAATGTCATCAAAAAGAATATGTTTCACATAATCAAATCTCTGATAACCAGATTATTATTATTATTATTTTAGAAGTTTTATTGTGGCAAAGCATAGGTTCTTGATAAATGGCACCAAATACAATGCCTAACAAATCAGGGCCACTTTAGCATTAATTAGCTTCTGCCTTTAAATTTCTTTTTCACAATCTTTGTATTTTTTTAATTACAGGAACTACACTCTGCAAATAAATATGTTCTGAGCTGGTGACAGAATTATGACCTAATTAAATTCTCAGCAGTAAAATAGCATTGCCATTAGCTGTATCTGCGGAGCTGTGAAGTGTGCAGTTACCTTGCTGACACAACCATAGAGCGCTTGGGTGGACGGAGGGAGGGAGGGAGGGAGGGAGGGAGAGAGGGGGGAGGAAGAGAGAGAGGGAGGGTGGGAGGGGACAGGGCCTCTGGACTACAGCCACATGCTGGCCTGGGAAGAGGGAAACTGTTTTAAGTAATTGTCATTGCTTTGAGTAAAAAAAATGTGAGCTTTTTTTAACCAATTGTTCACAATATGTAAACTACTGCCAGAATTTCCTTTTTTCACTCTATCTCGTCCTCTACGAAGTAATGGAGTTACATATTGTGCATCTGAAATATAAAGCCTGTCATGACCGTCTACACTGTGGGCATCTACTGTATGTTTCAGCAGGATTTATTTTTCCTTTGTGGCTTACGTAAGTACATTTACAAAGGTAAATTTGTTCAAGCTATTTTTGAGAAGCCTTAAGAAAACGATCAATGGCTGGGTACGTGGGTAAAAATTAAACTGTCAAGGAAGTCATTTAGTTAATGCAAATTAATCAATGCACTAATGTATTAGACTGACATTCGTATGCAAAGAGAGGAGATATATTGTATTGGTGTTATTGAATTTGCTGACAGTCAACTAAATCCGTTGTTTGCGGAGCGCCCTTTTAAGCAAAGCTGCATGCGCAGCACATGCACATGGCTCTTGCCCTGTCGAAGTAAATGACACTAGTCCTTTGGTAATCTTTTCATTCAAAGAACATGCAGCACATTCAGTAAATTACAGATTGAAATTACTGATGCCAACATCTCTCCTCCCCCAGGAGCTGTCATCAGCACAATCAGAGCCCCCCCGGAGAGATGAAAACATTGGCCATTGTAACTGGAAACGGCGATCTGTCGAGTGCATTGCGCGCGCGCACACACACACACACACATAGACGCACACCTTAGTCACAAGATCACTTCCATGCAGGGAATCCAGATGCTTTTAGAGTACTCACTCTTTATTCCAACAAAAATGAATTGCAGTAAACACTGTGTTTTCAGATAAAGTAAAGAAAGGTACTTTTTGTTTCCTGGTAATTATTTTATAAATAAGTATTTCCTTTTCTTTATTTTTTTCATCTTCATGGTGTTTGGCACCATGTGGAAAAGTCTAGACATTTTAGTCAACATACTGAATTGATCTTGCTTCAGGATTTATGGGAATCAATCCTTTTCTAGGGGATTTTTTTTGGAGTAATTTTCTAGGGTATTATATAATATGCCATATTCTCACCAGATGACATACCGTAGATAATTTATTTTAAAAGCTATTATTATTATTATTATTATTATTATTATTATTATTATTAATAATGTAATTGATGAGAATATTGCTAATATTATGGCACCAATGAATAATAATTTATATTATTAATAATCCCCACTGCTCTGATCCTTGAGTATTCATGGAACAGTTTGATAATATCACACAAATCTACAAGCTTAACCTTGTCAACTTCCTTCAGGGTTTTTTTTTTAGATCTGAATGACAGGTGCTGCACTCTGGCCAAAGAACTTCACAGTTACTGCATGGTACTGTACACTTATGCCTTGTCAAGTTAAACATTTTAGAACATCAAACATACCACAGTACTACATTAACAATCAAACAGAATTGCTCATTAAATTTGTGATTATTGGAAAGCTGATTGCTTGATCCTGGAAAGTGGGATCGATACCATGCATGATACTCTGCTTAAAGGCCCACTCGCATATTGTTCATGTTTTTTGAGCTTTTCACATCATCCTGGAGCTTGTCAAATGTGTTCCATAACTCAAGTTTTAGGGTTTAAATGTGTTGTTTCTGAGTTCTTAGTTAAACGATTCCCCATGTGACATGACGCATGTTTTTGTCGCAATCCAAATGTGTACAGACAGGGGTGGGGTTTCAGACTTTTCAAAAAACCTGCGTCACTGCCCACGTTTTGTGGGCGTTTCAGATACTAAAACCAGGAAGAGAATGCAGATGCGTGTGGGCCTTTAAAACCAATTTTAAAGTACCTTGTCTTGTTATTTAATCTTGTCTTTATGATGACTTGACACAATCGTCCAATGCTGTTGAGCAAGGTTTGAAAGCATTCATGTAACAAGACATCTCATGCTGTGTTTCTTGCTGGATTGTGCTCATGCCATTTCATTGCAGTTTGGTTCCACAGACTCTCTGTGCGACTTTAATCAGGTGACTGTGATGGTCAACCTATACCCCTTCTATGTGATGGTCAACCTATACCTGTGGTTCTCCTTCCAAACCAAACCTTCACAATGTTGGCATAATGGCAGTGGGAGCTAGCTTGTCAGTTTATCCATTAAAATAGTTGTTTTGCCTATACTAACATCAGAAAAGACTCCAAGTTCGGGATGCACATTTTGGCTTGTTTTTCCTAACCATTACTCGACCCTCATTCAATAACTGTTAACCGGTCATTAACCGTGAACCGATAAAAATAAAACCTGGGTTCGGCATTACCATTCGAACACTGACCCGGCAGCATGGAGAACAGTCCAAGCCAGCTGATTAAACTTGTCAATGGCCCACAGGCCCAGTAGGCAGGCTGGCCATACAAAATTCAGAAATAGTAAAAGACACAATCTCACATTATTTTTCTCACATCACATTACTCTCTGCAATACTAATGCCGCATTGTAAAATATTAGGTGAAACCGCCTCTGTAATCACTGCTAGAAGCTAGGTCTATGTTATGATATTTGTGCAATATTGTGGCGCATGCCATGCATAGGTGGAGTTTGACTTGTAAACCCAGTTCTGTGGTTGGATGTAATTTCATATTTTTCACAACCTAGTTGATATAAACAACTGTGAATTCAAATCAGGAGGTTGGGCTATTCATTGAATTACTCCGTTTAACCAATAGGACTAATCGATCAATCTGAACTATTTTTTGGTTAATGGTTCGTCGGTTAACCGTTAACATCCCTACATAATTTATGTTATATTTTTACAGTTTTCCTAAGTTGTGAGTAATTATTTTGACTGCTGGCACAACTGTGTAATTACACTATCTGACTGTTGTATGTACATTCATTAATACTTTTCTGCTATTTTACATTGGTACTATATACACACACAAACATACAGACATAGCATGTCTCTATACACAAGTATTAAGGTCACACATTGGTAATGAAATGCTAATCCAATTTCAAGTCCCTACTAGATTTAATTTGATGATACCAGACCAAGGGGACAGTTGTAGAATTTTTGAATCACACTGTGGCATTAATTATGCAATAGAAATATTGTTTAATAGGCTGATATTGGCAAATGCCCAGTTACATATGTGGTGAATTGAATGGCCTTTCATGAATAGAATATTCTTTTTTAATATTTCAGTATATTCACAGGGTTGATAGCATTAAGTTCGCCAACATTCAATTTCAGACCTAGCAATATTTGAAGCTTGATATTGTGCTCTACAAAATTCAATACACACACTGCAGGAAAGCAGGAAATCACTTTATCACTCGGCAGTTTGTTATGCTGGATAAAATTTACTGTCCAGCAAATACAATCATGATTGTAAAAAAAAAGAAAAAAGAAAAGGAAAACACTGTTTGTGGGAGATTACAATGCATTTTGATTCCTTGGAAATGGCCTCGATTAAATTTATAGAGATTTTTATAATTCGGAGATAGATCAAAGAAACTTTGATAATAATTCACAGTGAATAAAAAAAATCTCTATGGGTGTGGCATTATAGCTATAGGAATTAGAACTGACTGAGCCATTCAGCTTGTGTATATCCCCTGTGCTCGGCCATGGAAAAAGCCAATTATTTGAACAAAAATGTAACTACAGCAATACATTTTTCCACTATGTAAATCACAGTTTTGTGATATATTCGGTGGGTTGTAAAAAGGTTGTAAAAATGTGCAATGCATTGTGTTGCTTTTTTTATAAAAGAAAAAGAAAAGGATACAAAATTTTGTCAGCACATAGCTGTATGAGAACTGGATTTAAGTACAATTTCTTCTCAATGAACACTCCCAAGATTTATCATTTTTTCTAGCACTGATGACATGTTTTACATAGTTACTGGGGTACAGCAAATTAAATGGATGTGCCAGTATGACGGGTGTGTTTTCGTAATGAGGGAGAGGAGACACTGGCCATAAGAAGATAATTAAGGTAACAACTTGTGAAAAATTAAAGTGTCTCTGTCTTTCATTTTTTCAAATCTCAGAGCATAAACTTTGTAGTTGTTAATTTAATTGCTGATATTCTCTGATTCCCCCGAAGAATATTAAGGATTAATCATGTGGTTCATTCCAACGAGAGATAAGGCCCTAAATGAATAGCAGTTTTACCAATTTAACCCTGTCTGTCCCTGAATATGACAAGATTAACATTTTTCAATTAGCAATTTGTAATTGGACTCTGAGCTCAGATGCCCATGTTATGTCCTTAAAGGCAAAGGGGGCCATTTTAAAGGGCCTAACATTCCATTTGATCATAAGGGCTTCGGGCTGGATTTCGATATCTTGTTCAAAATTATTTTCCGTTCTGAAAGATTTGAATGGTTCACTGATTCCTCCTATCTTCAGTGCTCATTAATGCTCAGTAGTGATGCAGGGAAATACACTTGGCTTCCAAAATGATATTAAGACGTAACATTGACCTCATTATACATACACACCTAATGCTTGGCATTGATCATAATGTTTTGTCACGTCATCAAATTGCTGGCAAATGCTTTGCCTTCTTCGGCTGAAGCATATTCCAGGAATTTAAATCAAATACCACGGAGCGCAGCTCTACTCTACCAATTCCCGAGCCCCTCGCACCCAGTAGCGGGGGTAGAAAACCGGGGGGTTTACACAAAGGAGAGGTAACGCATCCGGTCTTCAGTCAATAAAAAGAAGTCAAGTAAATTCCATGCCATTAAACTGTCATAGGTCTCGGAGTAAATGTCACGACTCCGGGCCTCACTAAATCCTTCTGCGAGGCTTATTGCCACATGCCTCTGACCCAGCGTGCTGAGAGTGCTTTGCCTTTTGGAGCGATTATCACAATTTATTCCTGGCATGTGCTTGACGTGCGTTTCCGACGTACCCATGCTCCGTTGACTCACGTTGCGTCTCGCGCAGTTTACGATGGGACTTCCCAGGGTGATGACTCCTAAGATAATTTCCCTTCGGATGGCCCTCTCTTATTATGCCCCTACCACATGTGCAGATTAACGTTTATTTTTTAATTGTGCACTATATTAATAACATTTTTCACGTTGACGTAAGTACATCGCGTATAACTATGCATATACGTACATATTCATGTTACATCCAATAATCACTGCCTTCAGTGACAGCCTTGGACACGTATTCCTACAAAGAGAAAGCACTTGGTTATAAAGCAGTGGGATGTTGTATGCTAGACACAGTATATCATTGTATGGGTTTGATGACTGTGTTATATAGCTGTGTAGCTAATATAGCAATTAAACTAGATATCCCAACTCTACACAAACCACACAGAAGTCACACAGTCAAATTTAAGGCCAAAAGTTGATTGGATTCTGACCTCAGATTTACAGGTATAAACAATTACAAATATTACCATCAAAGCCCAAATTCTAAGGCAAATACAATCAAGGAGCTGATTATTTAATGCTTTCCATGATCAGCAGAACATAATTTTGCCTACTGTACTGAATGTAGGTTCAGTACAGTTTCATGTGATTTGAAAATGTGTACACTCATTAATGGACAGTTAATATTTTGTGCTTTGAAACTTTTGACACAACCTTTGTCCCTAGTAAAGGCTCTTCTGTATTTATTTATTTACTTGCAATATATTCTGAGAAATGCAAAACATCTCTCACTGAGTTCATTGAAAAAAAGTGAATTCATCAATTCATAGAAAAAATGTCATTTGTAACAAAGAAAGTTACATAATCATGCATAATCATAACTTGTTTAACTAACAAAACGTGGCCATGAGCCTTGAAACCTGGCTTAATATCATACCTCACAGGCTTACTAATATCAATCTAATATCGCTCATTTCCATATTAAATTCCAAATGCGTGCCATCTTTTTGTATTCATTGCATGCAGGCAGATGGCAAAGTTGACATCATTTCAGCTTGTCATTTGTCACAAAGTCAGTTTAACTTCTCAATTAATGAAACATCATTCTTATTTATTTGCAAAGGAAATTATGTTACACTTGGAGAAATTGCAAATAAATAAGCCAGATGCTAAAAGGAAATGATTGGATTTGCTCACTGATTAGGGAATGGTCGCACATTTCCTTACTGTCAGTTGCTACTGTATTTGCTGCCATTTTCATAACAATGTAGTTATAAAGCCATTTTTGCCTGATGGCTTTGCTTCAGAATCTCCAATTCAAAATTATACTGACAATTTCCTCTTCCTAAAATTATTTGCCTACCAGCCTGCCTAGTTAGCTTCTTGCATATGCTCAGTCATTGCATATTGAAATTGTGGTGACAGTGCCCTTAGTGTGTGGTTCTCTTCTACCTTTTTGTGATTCAACTTTCATAAAGTAGTGTACTTGGATTTCCAATAATTAAAATAATTATTATAATTTCATTAACATCACATTCAATGATAGATGTATTCATTATAAGTTCTAAGTTATCATCATATAATTGTGATTAATACATATTTTCGAATAATTTGTTATCTTGTAAATAGCATGTTCCAGTTCCTAGTAGATCCAATAGGTCCAATAGTTCTTTATTGGCTAAACAGCCCAGCAAAAAAGTACAGAACTGGGTAGACCTGAATAATTTAGAAACTACATCAGTTTAAAGAATAAAGATTTCAGAAAGAAATTTCTACTACATACTGTATATTCTGATCTGGTACAATATTTCAGTAGGAGTTGGGGTCCATGGGCAGTGGAGCAAAGCGCATCTAACAACAGATAAACTTAAATGAACATAGTCTTTATAGGTCAGATATCCATTGCTATAAATAATCCCATACATGTTTAAGTGGATAAATCAGTGGCTATGGCATGTTTTGCGGACCAGCTGGGAGAAGGGACATCACAATGATGGCGCCCCCCCCCCCCCCCCCCCCTCCCCCCTTTGTTCACTGCATTTGTTAAGATGAGACATACCAGTATCAACAATCCTTCATTGCCTTTTACCATCTGTGCCACAGTTCTTTGTGATGTCTGTGTAGAAGAGGTTATTGATTTAATCAGATGAAACTGTTACAGAGGAAAGGCATGAGCCAGACAGAAACTGAGCCTTTCAGGTAATGGATGCTGCAGATTGACTCCTATGAGCTGTTAAGCAGAACCTTTTGTAGGCTCCAGTGACTAAAGGCCTCTGACTAAAGATGGCAATAAACACGGAGGTTTGTATTTTCAAGATAAGTGAACAATTTCACTCTCTCCAATCTGTGCAATATACTTAAAAAGCCAGGATAAGGACAGACAGAGGAGCAGCTATATATCAGCATAGCTTCACAGTTTGACAGCAAACACAATCCTATTGGTTAAGCAACACAAAAGGTACAATTCCTAGCAGTCACAATTTCATTGGTTAGTAGCACAATAGCTTCCTTAACAAAGTCCAGTTTTACAGCCTTTGCAGGGTTCACTGTCTCAACGGCTCAACAACATTATATTCAAACTGCAACCAGTCCTTCACTTAACGTTAAAGAAATGTTGATTTGTCCTAAAAGTATGTAATTAAAAAGGTACTTGTTTAATTTACTGTACTTCAGTAAACATAGTTCTACTTCTGTAATTACTGAAATGAAAGAAAGTGGTATTATAAGAATGGGGGGGAAAAAGCAACACTTCAACACTTAAAATGGCACACCAAGCTAACCCTTGATAAGGTGATAGCAGAGTGCATTCCATTTTAAAAAACTGTGATGTTGGTCAGCATTTTTTTAAATATTTTGAATATGTTGATTGTTTTCAGTTAAACTTTTGGTAAGATGTAAGTCCTCTTTAAAAAATAAATTATGCTCCAATTTTTTAAATTTTTTTAAATTTAAATGTGCACCCATTTTCTTCTCGCAATCCACAGAGGACCGTCGTCATTGAGGTGGGGAATGCCTTCCCAGATGATACTCTGCTGTGTAACACTTTAGCCAGTTGTATTTTCCCCTTGCACTGACATAGTATTTGTTTGAACGTGCTGACTAGTGGCAAAGCAGTTTTAGTCTGGCTTATGAGATGCATTGTATTTTCTTTGTTGTTATTTAGAGGAATGTTATTATCGTACTGGTTTCAAATGAATAGCCCCACTATTGTTCAGTCTCTGTAGGTAATTCATATGTTTTATATATAGACAATGGGCCTGATTTACTAATACCTTTAGCGTGAGCAAAACATTTTTGCACACGCAAAACCAATAACATGACAAATGATTGGTCATGGTATTTGTTTTGCACCAATCATTGGTCATGTTATTAGTTTTGTGTGTGCTAAAAGTTTTTGCACCTGCTAAAGTTCTTAGTAAATCAGGCCGAATGTGTATGAAAAATTCACCAAATCTGTATTGAAGGTAAAGCAGGACCAGTCAATTACTTAGTTACTGAGATACTATCTCTCCTGAACTTTCAGAAGATTAGTAAAACCCAGAAATACTGAAATATACCAGAAATATAACTAAAGGCAGAGACATAATTGCATAATTATGTTATCAAAGATGATACAACCTAAATTGTCCATGAAATAAATCCATCATTGTATAGACTATAACTAGTTAGACAAATAGTTTTATATAGTACATGCATAGTTTTGGATAGAGACAAATGGAATTATTGGCAGCTTGCACTGATTATTCCAAATTACCAGAATTGTCTTTCAAACACCGTGAGGGAAAGTTTTCTTCCCATTTATTTCAGAATAAGGAGTTTAAAACTACTTTTCACACAGAGTATTATCATATAACCCTGCATCCATTAGACACACTTTTGCCTTTTGCACATGTCTGTTCACCCCAGTAACTTACCACACCACTCTCATTATACCACACTCTCCTGAAGCTGAGCAATTGCAGCACTGTAATGAGCTGACCATTATGCACATGGCAATGAGAGACAAGGCAAACTAGCCTCATGTCAGAGACGGCATCATAACTATATGCTTCCATAATGAGAGGAAAACTCATAATACAGTGTCCTGAACCTGTCATGCAATGCAAATATGGATTATGGTTTAATTATGTGCCATGACATGATTTAGCTTTTCAGTCGGTTCAAGTGACGTGGCTTTCATTGTACACTCTCCTGTCTTCCGTAGCACATTTAAAATACGCCATGTGCATTCATTCAGCATGCATCTTCAGAAAGCTTTTTTCAATATGTGTTCTTTGTTTATTTGTTTGTTTGTTTTGTCTATATTCAACTGACAAATTACATAATCATCTGTTGAGAACCCAACCATATAAATGTGGGAAATGTTGCATTTTAATGATTGAGATGAATAGAGGAATTAAATTCTAAATAGCCACCTAGCAATTAAGATAGGACATAAAACACATGCAATGCTGTCCAGGAGTTAAGTAAGTTTCTTTACATTGCACTGCAGTGATGTATTTAACAAATATGTTATACATGCACACATACAATTGAAAAAATTGGGATTATACAAAAATTATAAAAAGGGAGCTTAGTCTCATATTTTGCGCTACGAAAGAGCCACCATTAATGTGTGAAGGTACATGTAGAAATAAATTTATGAGAAGAAAGAAATCTGTTATGAGGGCAGGCAGGACATAACATCTCCAAGATACTGATTGTTATCTAGGTCATATTTCATGTGAACAGTGGAGGGAAGTCATTTTTTATTCATGATGCCCGGCAACAAAATTTAAAATACTTTCCACCAATTACAGGTTGAGACAGCTTTAGATTTAACACACTCCATACGGAAGGTAAAATCCAAGAGAACATATCACAGAGTTAGCAGTGGTTAAGGGATTAAGTGATATGAAACAGAGTGTGGTCCATGGAATCAATCACAATTTTCCTATTCACTGTAGGTTTGAATGAATTCCTTTGGTGGAATTGGTGAAATATCACACAAATTAGGTCGATGAAGAATATTGAAGAATATCAGGAACGCTCTACATTTAAAAAATAAATAAGGTACCGCAGATTAAATTGTTATATACACAGGACGCAGACGCAGATGTAGAAATGTTTTCATTATTACAGTAAAATAATTCATGATAAAATATATTATATGGAAAGGGAATTCAATAGGATTTCTGTGATTGATTCAGCAGAAGCTAATTCCTTTATGTTTGCTGATAATCAATATTAAAGCTCTGAATCCTATGAGTATAAGCAAAATCCCATTCCTCAGAAAGTAAAGTATAATTTCAATAAAGACATGAAAACATTTAATATCAGGGAAATACATAAAAAGATTAAGAGCATTTAAATCACAACCAGCCTACTATCTATATTTTAGTGAATCTTCTGAACACTAGTGTAGTTTGGAGTAAAGGTCCAATGCATTGAGGCTCTCTAGCTTCTAGGTTCCCATCTAACAGTTACAGGTTTTGTTATTTTTTATAGCTATGTGATAGCCGACCATAATAAATAAATAAATGAATGAATGAATAAATAAAAAAACACTGTTAAAATAAGTGCAAAATGGATTCTTATGCTACACAGGGTACTACTAGCTGCGTGAAACACTTGCATTAAATCTGTGCAGTAAAGAAATTGTCAACACTGATCATCAATCACAACACTGGCAATGTATTGTCTAAATTTTGCCATTTTCATTGGCATTTTGGTATCACGTGATCAGGACCACTCTATGCATTTAATATTGGTGCTTTTTACAGAAGCAGATAGATATGATCTAACCCTTAGGTAACTGCTGACTCTATGCTTTTATCCATTTTAGTTATGAGGGGGAGGAGAGCATTTATAAGGCACACACATGGGAGTTAATATCCCTAGGTTTTTTACAGATTCAATAAATGTTAGATACAAACATCATACGAGTTAAAAGTAATATCAGCCCTCCACTTTTACATTAGTAGTGTCATGGTCCATTGATCAAGCATATAAGCATATAATGAAAATCTGAATCAAACTATATGCTGGATCTCCTGATTCCAAGGAATATGTGTTGCATTGCATGCTGTGAGTACCAAAAGGTAGATAAATAGATACTGAATTCTAAAACATTTTAAATGGAGAACATCAAAAATATGAAACCTCTATTAGCCATCTCGTGTGATGTATTTGATTCTGTACAGAAAAAAAGGCTGATTTTAGCTTTTTTCCCCCTCATTCCTTACTTTCATTTACCCTTATGGGGATCATTGATGTTATATTGTATTAAGCAGTCACATGGCTTTCCTTTTGTACTGCTTAATACTAACATGAGCCAATTGTACTACAAATTCACAATAGTCATTGTGTTTCAGTTACAGAAATAGTTGTATGCTTACACAATTATGTGAACTGTTCAACAAGGAAAGAAAGTATGCTTTTCAAAGTAATGGTAAAGCTGAAGTATCAATCTCAGCTAAATTGTAATCGGTTAATGTTGTAAGTGCAGTATGAGTGTTTAAACTTTATAATAAGTATATATTATATGTCTCAATACCAAATACTAAATATTTTGAAGAGGTCAATTTTATCATCCAGTCGCAGTCTTACATTAAATATGCTGTGTGTAGGATCTAGCGGCCTCACATTTTTTCACTGTCGCAAAACTGGAAGTCTTGTCGCACAGCCAACAATAATGAAATACTGTCAAAGAACGTAGCAAAGATATCCAAGGTTACATACTAATAATTTCACTGTCATACTATCATGTCCTGCTCTATTGAGATTGCAACATTATCTAGGCTAATTATTACCAACAAGTAAGCAAACCTATGAAACTAACTTTTGAAGTAGGCAACAAAATGTTTACATTTATATTTCTGTCATCATGAAAACAATAAAACACTGCCGAATAAAGTAGCAAAGATAGCCAATGTAGCTATCCTGTCCTGCATGTATTGTCATCAGTAAAACTAAAATACATTTTCCAAAGAATGCAATGTTACAGAGTCAAGCCAATGTGCACATAGCTACCTGGTTAGCTAGCTAGCTGGCATTGCTTGGTGTAGTGATGGGTGAGAATCGGGAATCTATTCCAGGGAACCGATTCCAAACGCGGAACCGAGGAACCGGTTCCAAATTGTATAATGTAACGATTCCGGTTCTTCGTCTTGTTCCAAGTTATCCCTGTCTGAGTGCAGATGCAGATCTGGAGGTAATAATTAAATAGCCTACATTTGGCAAAAGTGATCTGACAAAGTTATAACTCAGTGATTAAAGTGATCTGACTGAGCTCAGAAGCAACTTCCGGCTACTTTTAAGAGTTTTTCTTTCTTTTTTTTTTACTTGTAAGAGATTATTGGATATCACAGAGAAGTGACACTTGTCGTGTCATGAGTCATGATGCAGCACAAGCTCTAAACCCAACTAGCACAAAGATGCTTGGTACCTATGCATTACACTTAATAAATAGCCTAAGTTTTATTAAACAACTATGTCATTGTGGTATAATTTACATCATGTTTCTGCGTGTAAACAATTTTAGTGGACGTTATTATTGATATTAGTAAGGCTATTTCACGAATAAAGTAGGCTAAACAAGTAGGCCGACTGTAGGCCTATATGTGATTATGATGACCAAAACATGGAAATAAACTCCAAAAAGGAAAGGTTGTCAAGAAATGGGACCAATGCACAGTTTTTTTTTTGGTAGCCTAAGTGTGGTCGCACTTAGTCAGCTAACATTGGAAAGAAACAGATTGCTCTATCAAAACGGTCATTCAGTTGTGTGCAGGAAAGCTATAACCATTTTTTAAGTGCAGGGTGGGGGGAAGTTTTACATATACATATAAGTTAGGCTCCTTATAGGCTACTGTAGCTAGGTAGCTATAGCCTACTATTGCCGCAAACACAAATCTGTCTTTCTTCATTGTCTGCATAGTAAAACGTCATGATTGATAGCCTACACGTAAAATATTAATTATAGCCTGTAGCCAACAGCAACACAATCAGGGGTGGATTTACCTTATAGTCCGTCACTTGTTTCACGTGTTTTCTTTTCCCCCAGTGTTTTTTTAGTTGACGGTGACATTGATTTAAAAACATTTAAAAAAAACTCCTGCTGTAGGCTAGTAGCCTAGTAGGTTAGGATATGCTTCTGAAAAAAATTATTTAAGACCAGACCAAGGAAATCTAACATTAGGCTATTAATAATAGCCTAAAGGGTTTGATTTTATTCTTTTTTTAAATCAAAGTTTAGAATTGTGTCTTCAAATAGACGACCTCAATTCCGGTTATTATTTACAACCAATCCAATACAAATGCATAGACACTGGGAGTAGGGGTGCTGGAGCACCCTCTCTGAATGATTGAGACAATATATTAAATCTGTATGCAATACATTTAATAGGCTAAGGTAGTATAAATACAGGGAAATAGTTCTGTATCAATGATAGTCAGATCTAAGGTCAATAAAAAAGTATTGTTAGAGAATGTTTTGACCGTCAGTATAATGTTTCCAAAATTATAACTAGAGTTTTACTTTTCTATTTTAAAAGTAAGGAATACACACTTGTTCTTTCCACTGTCTTTGTTTACTGTTGCCAGTTCCAGTCTGCTTTCATTTTTTTTCCCCAAAGGCTGCTGTATGGATGATGATAAACTTCACAATAAAGCTGTCACAAGCAGCAAAGCAACCATTTAAATTGTACGTGTTCCCATTTGTTTCAATATATTATAAACGCAAAAAAGTAAATGTTATCCATTCCCATTTGTAAATGAAAACAATTCAACATGTGTATCTGTTGGTTCCACAGTGACTGGAACTTCAAAATGTAATGGAATTATGTGAAATTGTTTTTGATAATAATGATCTAAACTTGTTTTGATTTTTATTAGTTTCTCAGTTTATTCATATCCTTTTTTTTGTTTGTTTTTGTACTGCTAAGTATCTACAAGCTAATATCACCAGCAAATGTCAAGATTAACCATTTGCCCCGGTTGTATTAAATGTCAATATGCTGATGTTCATTTTTGTCAGCACATTGGTATTCTAAAAATGTGAGATTCAAACACAAGACCTGCCTCCCAGGTCCTGTTCCCATTAATATTTTTATACGACAAACGTAACTACATTTAAAACAACCCCAAACGTCAGCATATTGACGTTAAACAGCCTGTAAAAAAGTCTAATCTTGACATTTTGTTGTGATATCATGTTTGTTGTCCTTTAGCAAATAAATACATTTAAATTGTATTGTTATAATCACTTATGTTTTACATTTTGTTGTGGTGCCAGATATTTATAATGTTATTCATCAAAGCACGTTTCTGAGGATTATAATACTGCCTATGCAAGCTGGTTATGGACATAATAGGTAAAACCATGTGCATCTTTGTACTGTTAATTGCAAGCATGACATTTGTACTTAATTGTTTGTTTGCTCATTTCTGTTTTAATTTTCCGTTGATGAAAAATTTGATTGGAAGATATATTTACCAGTAAATGTTATTCATGATAAATTGTTTGAACCTTCAGTGAACTGTTCATGATTTTGCCATTTCTTTAACATTTAGATGTGTGTCAGTAAATTATAGTATTAGGTAATTGCTTTGTTATCATCTTTGTTTAATTCCACTGTCAGGGCGTATAGTTCATGCTGTGCTTTATGAGGTTATTTCATTCTACAGAGATTTAAGAGGGTGAAAACACTGTGGATGTGATTTAGTGAATATAGTGAGGATTGAACAGTAAATATAGTGTGGGGAATTTTCTGAAGTACTGTTTGGTAATTTGACAGCAGGGGCCTCATTTATAATATGGTCTTACGATCAAATTGTAACTGAAATAGTGACTTACACAGAAAAACATGACTTTAGCAGTTATTTACAACATATTTTTTACGTGTATATGATCATATCTCTACGTTTACACTAGACGTAAGCCAATTGCCTGCTGGTTACGTGGAGGTATTGCATATTTGAGGGCTGCACACGAGTGCCCCAGGCAAAGTGGGCTGTGTGTGTGTTTTATAACAATAACATTTATTAGACAGTCCTTGCTTGCTATGGCCATAATGTTGAGGACAATGGCTGTTATTGGCTGCATTTCCAAGACAGGGTAATTGTAAAGCATGCTCACATAGGTTCAAATTGAAGTTCTTTGAGATTTATATATATCACATATCACAGGTACTCCACTTTAAAGCAACGTAAGCTACTTTTTCGGACTCAGTTATCTATATAAATCAAGCATAAGCACAACTTGGGAAATTATCTTAAGATTAAATTTAGGTTTAAATCCATTTGAGGCCCCAGGTCTTTTATGTTAGAATAGTACGCGTAATGGTTGTTGGATTATCATGAGGGGCAGGTGAGTTGTATTTTTGGAACGCTTTAAAAAAAAAGTACCTCTGCTTTCAGCTTGCACAGTGCCAGGTAGGACTTATTTTTTATATGAAACCCTTTGATCCTTGTTTTCATCAGAGAAGGCTGCCAGTGGCTTTGGCTTCAGACATGAAGGCTCATGTACGTTCAATGATAACTGATCTGGAGTCTCCTCTGACCTGTTGCCCATTACCAGAAATGTTTCATTTTCTGTGACCAGAGGCTGATTGAAATATCTTTCTCCACAGTAGGGAGCTGAGTCTCCCAGTGGCATCATCAAGTACTGTTACAGTAAAAAAAGACATGTTTGTCAGAGGTCTGCACCATGTTAAAATGGATTGGCTCAGCTAGGGGATGACAGTTTTGGTGTAGTTTTATATAGTTGTATGGGTATATTGAAAAGGTCTTGCACAATAGTGTGACAGCAGTATCACTATGACTTCAAGCTCTGCTAGAACATTCTAATGTAATGAATGATCCATTTGTTTTAAGTAATTAATTTTCTGAACCTAATTGTGTGTGTGCGTGTGTGTGTGTGTGTGAGTTTGCATTGTATCCAGTCAGCAACGTTAGCTATATTTAATTTTTCAGGTCAATAGCTAGCTGCAAACAAATAATGTTACATCACTATAGCAACTAGTTTCAAAGCTGTGAAGGGTAGATAGCTAGCTCTCCAGGGTTGAGAGAATGCATGTCTGATTGTAAAAACCTGTTTGGAAAATTAGCTGCAACCGTGGTAACGTGAGGTACACAAACAAGCTAATTGAGTCTTTTATTTCAAATGTGGCATGTAATGTTAATGCATGCCCTTTAAATATGCTGTTTCAAGTATAAAGTTTAGGAGCTGTAGAATGTGCAGTTGTCACATTAGAAATAAACTGTAAGACAATTAGTGAAGGTGTAGTCTAGATTTATTAATTATGAGTGGTAAGGTAAACAAGGTATTAACTAATGAATTTAGACGATGAGCAATTATTTGCCAACTCTCCTCCCTGGCTTTGTTGGTGGCAACAGTGTTTCTTTTTGCCACTATAATAATAATACACTTTATTTGTATAGCATACATAAAATGCAGCCCAAAGTGCTTCACAACAATACAAACTATGATTGTTTTATATATTTCCTCAGGAGAAAAATACGCTGCTTGAGTATGGTCCATGTTGTACCGCTATAGGCGCATTGTTGCAAACACTTCCTTTATGAGAACACACACAGAGCTTGATTATCAAAACCCGTGTTCACTTAGCAAGTTAATAACCAAGTATATGATACCAGTTAAGCCCGATTGTGGTTGTTCGGTTTTATCAAGCCAGCCAATGCAAGGAAACCCTGGGTATGTTAAGCTTCTTTCATAATATACCCGCCCAGGTCTGATAGATAACATAGATAACAGTGTTATCAACATACATGGAGTTAAAACCTCAGATGAAAGGTCAGGAACATTTAAACTAAATAATTTGCCCCAAATAAGTTGCCCCAAAATTGACCCCTGTGGGACACCCGCCAAGCAGTCAATTGATGAAGCTGACTTCTAGTGCATTGCTTTGTTGTTGTTAAATAGGATTCCACCCATGGTACTGTATTCTCAGTAAAGTAGAAGCTTAGATGGAATAACATTATTAATTAACAATATCAAATTATGTTCTTAAATCTAAAAATACAGCTCTTACAACACCTATTTTGTCAGCCTTTGATTTAATCTGCTCAATAAAATGGCAATTGGCAGATTCAGTTGATTTTCTTTTGTCTAAACTCAAATTGCATTAGGTGAAGTGACCAATGTCCAGAATTCAGAAAATCTATAAGTTGCTCCTTTACCAACTTTTCTGCAACCTTGGATGTTATTGACAAAAACCTATAGACCTATAGTTATCTACATCTGTTGGTTCCCCAGACTTAAAAGGAGGTCACTTCCATATATCTTGTGCCTTAGAATTTTTAAGGTCCTTCATATTTTGCATATTATTTGTTCGGAAAATGAATTCATATTAAATATTGCATTGAACTGGGTGAAATTGATTTGGAGGGAACATTTCTTTGATTCTAGTACCAATGTTTTGTGCCAAACACTGAACAAAGTCAATGAAATAATGAATAAATGCGAGATAAATTTCATTCATCATGAGATAAAGTTCCAGTTCAAAATCAGTTTTTCCTCATCATGCTACACAGTTGGTAAATTATGTGTTGCAGCTGGTTAAAATGGTTTACTATAATTATCTTTCATACTATTTATTGTGCCTGTGAAATGTTGAGGCCTCTCACTCAGTGGACAGAACATGGCTCCAATACAGTATCTTTTGCCACAATACTCCTAATATTCAAATGTCTACCAAGCAGGCGTTTTGATTTTGCACAGGGATCCCATATAACTTTTCCATTGTTCACAGTTTGAAAGAAATGTTGTTTGCAGCGTTTTGTTACAGCAGTATTTTGAGCTTCACAAGGTATTAGCATGTTGAATAGTTGAAGGATATTACTGCAATATGTCAAGTAGGCATATGTTTATAATTAGAAAATGATAGCACCAATTCAAAGTAAAGTGTGTACCTTTCTTAAGTAATATTTGCAATGAAATTGCTGCACCCTTTTAATCCATTGTGTATTTCCTCACAACAACACAATGTTGCACATTTTATGATTAAATGTTGTATTACCGGTTTTGATATTGAAGGGAACATACTAGTGACAAAGGACAGATATGACTGCACTTGATATAAATGTTTGTTTTTAGATGAAACCTAACCTGCAGATGACATTGAACCTTTCCATCATCATCACAATATTACCAAAGACATTTCTACCTGGAAACAATTCAAATGACATAAGTGACATACTTGAACACATGACAAACCCAACCTTTCTGTGCTTCCACTGACCCATTCAGTGAGTGGCATGTGTCATCTTGGAGCCTTTTGATAAGAAAGGACAGCAAACACACTGTGAGTATTTACACAGATGGAACTAGGCTGCTCATCTGCGTGTACCTGCCACTAAAATAAACCAGCCCTCCTTTGTACATAAAGCTATTTTTACTACACAATGAGCTGCAAAGGTATCTCTGGGCACGGTAAAATAATTTGCATTTTAATTGAAATAAAGAGGCATGAAACAGACAGGCAACGCTCATCAGCATTATAGCAACAGTTAATAAACATAAGAGAAAGAGACTTCTGCACAGATATGTTTACTGAGACATTTACTGTTCCTTCATTGTTCTGATAATATATTAGACATCTAATAATGTGTGATTATTCTATGATACAAATAATATACCTTTCCAGTATGTTGTTTATGACCTTGTTATTGTAATTGATTTATACACATACTGTACTATAATTCTATACCATAAAAAACTGTATTTCTTTAAAGGAAATCCGAGAATAAATGACTCTAATCACATATCAAGCTGTCTTGTTGGTTAAATTGTAGTCAGTGAAAGACTGTCTTTTGAATCTCAATTAACAGATTTCGTGCTCATGGTGAGAAAAGCAACAGTTTCTATTTCCTAACAGCTTAATATTGAGCTTCTATTGTATGTGTGTGGGCAGGGGGTGGCTGGGCTAGATAGGAGGAGGGGGGAGGGTTGACTCTTGGGAGATATCTGTTAATTGGACAATGGATTCTAGGCTTCTGGGATCTTAGCTCATTTTGAGCCTGCCCTCCTTGTAATCAAGTGCTCCTCTATCACGGCAATTGCTGAATTAGTGTGCCTCTGCCTGGAGCTCCTGTGGGTAGAGAGTCTCGGTGAGGTACTGTTTGTCCCCTCCAGGCAGTATGGGAAGGGTAGTGGAACAGCAGGCATGCAGAGCCAGACTGAAGCCTGGATTCAATCAACATTTCTCCATAACTTTGAATCATTATTAAATCCCAGCATTCTTTTTTTTTTGTTCTTCCCCAACACAGTTTATTTTGGTTATTGCTGAACTTGCCAAAATCTATAGCATCCTGTACACCTTCCTCCACAAATACAGAATTATCATTCTCATTTAATTTACATGGCAGAGATGTACAAATACATATTACTGATTTATACAGCTGGTAACCTGTAGCCTTCATGTTGTAATCTTAGTTCCTTCACAAATGTCATACTGCCAGCATGAAAAAAAAGTCCCAATTGTCTTCATCATGTATACAGGTCACCTTTGCATCCTGTCATGTGATATCCCAGAGATCAACAATGTAAACTATATAAATTAGTTTTAAAAATTTGTTTAAAAAAAAAAAAGAAATTCAACACTTGCATTTTACCATCCAAATAACACAACCAGACCAGAATAGCATACAATACGTCATACTTCTGGTATGTGTAATTCTAGTGCTACAGGAGATCATCTAGAAATCCTGCCATGTTCATTGTGTTTCATAGATGGATGAACACCATGAAGATATAATCCAAGTTCATGTGGTTTCACTATTACTAAAAAAAAAACCCTCATGTTTTGCTTTGCATTCTGATTTTTTTCTCTCTTTCGTTCTATTACCCTTGGGCATTTCTCTAAAGTTTGTTTTAATCACAAAATCTCGACCACAATATTTTTGACAGGTAATTTCCTTAATGCAGCTGACAGAGATGGATTACATGGAAGCCCATTGGATCCCATGCTTTTGTCTGCAAGTGATAAGACCAGATTAGGGTGATCTCGGTATGAGTGCCTGGAATGATACAGATACCTAATAAGTCCCTGGGTAATACAGAGCACATAGAGGGAGTTCAGGCACATGGCCAGATGGGAAGCACTGCCCTGCAGAAAGAAAGGCGAGTTTTATTGCAGCGAGCACAGCAGCTGGTCCTGGAGAATATATCATACCCGCATGATACTCGCAGATAGAGGTAAACGATGAGGCAGCACTGCGCCTCCACTCAAAGCACGCCCTACTTAATGCGATTGAACAAGTTTCATTCTGCTAACTTAGCTGTGATGAAGCCCTTCAGATTTTCCCTTTAAAGCACCGTCTGGCATACTTTTTTTCCTCGGACTGTGTTTTACTCTCAAGGAATACCTAGCCGTCGTTCCTCCTTCTCTCTTCCCTCGTAGTTTTCTTAAGCCACAGTGCCAAAAAATATCAGCATTGGATGGTATTGTGTGGAGGATACAGATGAATTCCTGCTTGGCTTTAATTTTTTATTCTACATTGTTATACGTACGTTGTATCTGTAATGTCATTGCATCAGTGTACTTTCTTTAGATTTGATATTATAGTACAGGTATGGCTTAAATTAGAATAAGGTATACCCATCCATGGGCACTCTCCCAGCTCAGTTATTGTTTTGAGATGCAAAATAAATTTTCCCTTATCTCCATTATTGGGAATTACTAACATCAAAGTCCCCGTTGTGCCACATGCACCTACAATGGAGCACTGCATTGCACTTCTCCTATGCCCTCGTCCACAATCCAGTGACTATTTTCCACACCACAGGCCACACAATGCTGGGAGAGTTGGCGACAACAATGGAAATAAGTAAGTCGGCTACTGATTGCATTGTAGGCTGGCACCTACAATGTTTAGACTATTTGACATGTCTATACTATTTGACAGTGATTATTCCTCTTGTGAATGATATTGACTCATTTTTGTGTTGCCATTTAAATTAAAATATAACTTACTTCTAGGGTTACACGCACTAAATTCTATGCAGCTCTGCCTAGTAATCCATGAAGAGTTGATGTTTGATAACTAATTAAAAATAGCTGATAGCACTGATGAGGAGACCCCAAATGACCACAACTATTTTTTAATTTGTTTATTTGATTTATTTTTTGCTTTGAAACAAAATCTTTTTTTTTTTACTTGAAGGCATTTTGAAGGTAGAAGGTAAAATCGAAGGTAGACAAAAGGTAAACACACTTTTACAAGCTGTTTAGAATGTGGAGCTGGGCGAAACAAGCCCCAAAAAGTGATTGTTCTATTTTTCTTGAAGAAAATGATCTCCTTTGTCTGGTAATGAATCCTGACCATGCCAGTAAAAGTGAGAGTTGTGGCTGGCAGACTTGCAGGACAGCACCAAATTGGCTGTAGCTTTGTCATGGGAAACTGTCGTATTGTATACCTCTCTGGTCAATGAGGCACCTGCAGTCTGTGTGTACAAGCTACACAAGTGTCTCCTCTGCCTGAGCTTCACTGGTGGACTGTGGATTGAAAAATAAGTAGGGAAGATGGGTTTCTGAGGTGCTTTGATTAGATATGATGAGTAGTGAGTTTGGTGTAATCTGATCTAAGGTGTCTTGAAGAAAAAGAAAAAAAAAACTACTGAGGCTGTAAATCAGTCGCATTCAAAATCAAGTGAATAGTCACATAATGCTTAACACACTTTTGTGTTTGTTCATCTGATATCTCACCAAGTATTATCCTTCTGTTTTATCATGTGACATTCACATTTGTCTTGATATCTCGTCTATTCAAATGCCGCACACAGGAAAAAAAGTGCCCTTACAGCTGCCGATAATATACACAGCGGTGCAAGAATGTGCCCTGGAGCAGGTATATTAATTATATTTCTACCATGTTGTCTAGCTTTCCTTACTTGGGGTCTATTCCATTCCACACAGTGGGCTCAAGAAATCTTAAACTTAAACTCGAAGCCTGACTTAAGTGAGCCAGATGAAGCATATGTGGATTTGTATGCTTCCACAACAGTGGATTCCAAATTAGGTGATCAAGATCGATCAAGCTTGGATAGGTTCAGCCCAACCCATGCCTGTTCATGGTGAACTTTAAAAAGCCATCTTCAATCAGACACAGAAAACAATTATTCAACATTGATTCGGAGAAAAACCCATTGAAAAATTTGAGACACCCATTTGAGAACAGATGATCTTTCCGGCAAACAGTGAATACTGACATACACTGCCTGGCCAAAAAAAAAGTCGCACACTCTAATATTTCGTTGGACTGCTTGCAGCTTTGATTACGGCGAGCATTCGTCCTGGCATTGTTTCGACAACCTTATGCAACGTCACATTTATTTCCATCCAGAGTTGCATAAATTTTTGGCCGAGATCTTGTATTGACAACGGGAGAGTCGAACCACTCCTTAAAGTCTTCTCCAGCACATCACAAAGACTTTCAATGGGGTTACGGTCAGGACTCTTCCTCATGATCCCTGAACCACTCTTTCACAATTTGAGCCTGATGAATTTTGGCATTGTCGTCCTGGAATATTCCCATTGATGGGATAACCTGGTCATTCAGTACATTCAGGTACTCAGCTGACTTCATTTTATTGCTGCATAACGTTGCTGAGCCTAGACCTGACCAATTGAAGCAACCTGGAGATCACTCACTTAAAATTTTAAATTAAGAAAACTGAGCTTGATTTAGTATTATTAGAGCAACAGTTAAAAGTGAGAACATGACACATTTGACAATTCTTCATTGTTAAATAACGTAAAATGACATGGTTTTTATGTCATTTTATTTGCAGGAAATACAGAGCAAATAAACGGGGAAAACACCAATTTGCCTTGCAAACCAATATTGCTGTGGGAGGGGGGTTATTGTGGTGATCATTTGTAGCTGTCAGTTAAAGTAATTTTTTGCAATGCTGTCCCTTATAAGCCTGCCGTCTGTGTGATCTATCATGGGGTGGGTGGGATCATCATGGCCTTGAACATTTCAATTGTCATCTGCACCCTGGCTCGTGTTCCACTATGTGCTAAGTTGCAGTGGGTTTGTGGTCCGGCCTCACGGGCAGGGTAGGGCATCATCAGAAAGGGCAGGGAGGGGTAGCCTCTGTCCCCAAGAAGGACGCCAACAAACTGTCCTATTTCATCACATGGTACATACGTCATAGCTTACATAATGGAAACTTTGAAATTCAGTTACATAACTGAAAGTCAGATTTAAAAAAAATCTATGACTGTATGACAGGTGGCACACCTTGTTCATATCTGTGAAACAAGGTATACTCCTGGAAAATCCTCAGGTTGTGGAGAGACCCTGGCCATTTGCCTTCCATACTATTTATGAGGTGGTTGGCATCGCAAAATACAGTATCTTGGTACAGTTAAGAAGAGTAATGAGTTGCATGATAAACTGAAATGAAAGATAGATTTGCAAAGGTGTGAAATGTTGGCTAATAATATTCCGCCACACTGTAAAATCCAATTGTTTAGGTTTTGAACACATGCTTAAACACTTCTCTGTAACACCTTAAAAACTCAAGGCGTTTAGTAATCTAAAGGTATTTTAAACGTTTTTGGGATCTGGCGCAGACTGTTAAACATTAGTGTTTAACCATAATTTTGTGAACACTACTGTTTAGATATAAAACGCCTCTATGCACCTGTGTACACTTGCCATTTATGCATTAAATGTGTCACACGTTCTTTGGTTTTACAGTGCATTTATGCTGCACATTTCTGCTATACCAACATGCTATTTGCCAATATTTTATGCATCTCCAATGTTATACAAAGAGCTCTTATCTTGTTGTCATTATGAATAGGAACATTAAAAAAAATAAAAATACAGAAAAATACAATCCTGGGGCAAAAGTATACATACTGTAGAGTGCAGGGAAAAGTGATGTTTTATTGAGGTACAAGAGTGAATGATTAGGCAACATATTTAGGTGTATGTAACACTCTGATATCAATGTTTTTTTACATTAAACCATCAGAAGTAGCAATTTTGCATAGGGGTTTTGGACCCATAGATATCTATTCCCCTATAATGATGCAAAAGTGAGTTTTATGAGGCAAAACTTGATTTGTAGTTAAATATATCATATATATATATTTTTTTAGAGCAGTGCACAATTTAGCCATTTGGATAAATTTGGAGACACTAATGGACAACAGGGTACACTGCCTATATTTTGCATCATATACTTTTAGTAGTTCTGCATATCATCCTCAGATTTTGCACACTTGTGGACATAGAGTTTATGATCCAGGAAATGTATATTACCTGTTTCACTTATGTACCTCTCAGTATTTTGTTACAAACTAAAGTAACTTAAATTATGAAAATAAAGCCGCGCTGCGGTGGTACAACGGTAAGAGCGCCGAGTTTCAGTCGGTGCAGTTGTGCTCCGAGGATCGGGGTTCGCGCCCCGGTCCTGCCAGATCTGAGCATGGCCGGCGCCCTGTGGGAGCAGCCATTGGTGGCTGCTTCCGGGTGGGGGGAGGTGCTCGGAGAGAATCGCTGCACGCATAGCGGCCCTGGCCGAGCTGGAATCACGGTCAAGGAGCTCGAGGAGTCGCGCCCTGTAGAGGACGTGGCATCCTCCTTCCTACTACCGGCTGACAGGGTTGTGTAGCGGTGGTTCTCTAGCGGTTGCTACACGGGGGGGAATTGAACACAATAGGGGTTTAATTGGCTACTAAATTGGGAGAAAATGGGAAAAAATCAGAAACAAATTTTTAAAAAAAATAAAAAATAAAATAAAAATGAAAATAAACAAATCTAAGTTTGTATTGTAAATGGTACACCTGTCTTGTTTCATTTAAGCCATTTACCAAGTGTATCTGATGCTCACACCTGGAGTTAAAAAGCCTTAAACAGGGCACCCCCTAAATAGGTGAGAATTGACCAAATTTGCCATCTGCGCAAAGGGGCTAATTAAATTACGTCCGCTTCCCCTCCTCGTTCCCGCTCGCATACTCTGACACACACACCTTTGAGAGTCAGATGCACTCTGTCGCCCCGGTATGCAGGCCAACCTGCACGCTCCAGAACAATATCCGCCGTGCCTTGTCAAATGTTCCCCACTGGCTGCGTACAGGCGTCAGGGCTGAGCTAGGCTTGCCTAGTCTTTTTTCTTACAGGATATTTTTTTGATCACATGAAGTTCACCAGCAAAGTGACACGTCTCTAAGATATCTCCCCAAAGCCTATGGGGTAGTTGGTTGGGTTATAGTAGGTTGGCGGCAATGAATAACTGAGATTGTGCAGTCTATTGGTCCACATAGTTATAATTTCCTATAAGCCCTTTCATGCCTTTTTGACCTGACTGCTACCACTGTGTGTCTCAGTATAGAATGGCTAGCCTTGCACTTGGCTTAGGGCTTAAACTGTGATATGCACCTTATATTTTTTTATGTTGTACCTAATATTTTTACTTTCGAAACATTATCTTCCATTTGCTATTTCTCTATAAACATCCTCTCTGCCAATATCCACCCTCTCATTTATGATAAAAGGTGTCTAGTAATGCCTTCGTCATATACTGCAAATGTTTATGTTTAACTTTTCATTAGAATGGTGCTGTACTGTAATCTGCATTAATATACATGTGAATCACAATATAACTCATGAAATTATACTGGCCAAATAATCATAAATATGAATCTACGTTCAGTTGGCTCAGTTTAGTTGGCCTCATCCGTTGTGTGTTACATTGAGCGCAATGTGCATAGTATTTGTCTGTGTAATCATATCTCTAATAAACACATACCCAGCTGACTCACCTGCTGCAAATCCTGCTTTGGTTGGTAAATTGAATTCAGTAAAGAGAAAGTTCAAAGAACATATGCTTGAAAAGAACTTCAATATTTTTGAACAAAATAAATGTAGTTGTTCTAAAAGCTAAATGCAAATTTGAAATGCCGTCTATCATGCATATTCAGTATGGGGAGACACAGTATAATTGAACGTCTGTAAACTACATTTTTTGATGCACATTGCCACGTATAACTCCAAGTAAAATTGGATTCTTCAACAGTCTTTCTTTGTTTCTGAACCAATTATCCTTGGTGTTCTTTTAACAGTCATACCGGACTTGGCCCTATGTGACTGACCTGACATGGACATTTTGAAAGAGAGATAAGGAATGTGCTGAGCTACAGAGTGAACACTGAAGTGACAGTGTTTTGAACAATGGAGGTTGTTAAAAGAAAATGTGATTGATGGTGATTGAATAAGATGCGAGGAATGACCCAAAAGGATGCTGGAAAAAAATACACAACACCCTTTATATAAACTGCACAATAAATTAGCGAAGAAATGCCCAAAGATGTTAAAATATTAAAAGATGTTTCAAAGATATTTGTACTTAAATTGATAGCGTGATTGTTTATTTCATTGATTATGCTAGGACTAACAAACAATATGATTAATTTTTTTTTTTTGCATGCACCACTGCAAATATAAATAATCTCTCATGATTGGTCTTACTTGCTATGCTATAGCTTTCATGTTGTGTGCCAACTAATGATTTGGCTTAACCGTAACACCTCCATTACCACATGCTGTATATGTGATTTCCACAAGCAGTCATTGCAGTGTTATTGTCAATGCAGTATCAGATTATGGTTCTTGTAGATGAATGCTTCCAGCATATGCAAGACTAATCCTGTGCATGTTTCAATCTATACACCTACTAAAAGCTACCATTTTGTTCATTAACATTCTGCTATGTACAGATACATTGGTGTGTCTGTCTGTTGATGAATTTTATCTGGCACGTATATGGACACATGGTGGTATGGTTTGGAATAATTGCATATTTTGAGCCATGTAAATACTACTAAAAACCATCTATATCACTTTAATCATGTTTTTTTTTTGTCTAGAAATGAATTAATTCACTTTTACTCTTATTACTCTACTCAGAATTATGTTTATTGTTTTACATGAAACAATAGTAAAAATACTGTTCGTCTGTTATGGCTGAGACAACTGACTGAATACGGAATGATTTATCAATCCAGTAAGCTACTTTGAAGCTCACCATAATGGTAGTTATAGATAATGGTGTTTGTTGGCTAGTCACAGAGAGCCAATAACTTTCCGAACCTTTTGCCTGAGGCTACCCATTGGATTAGAGTAGAAAATATCTGCTGTTTGACACAGCTCACCAGTGTTTGGTCTCCCTTCTTAAAGCATTTACCTTAATAACTGGATCACTGTAAATAAAAAATAAAAAAATAAAACACAATTTTAGTTGAAAAAAGCCTTAGTTGATTAGAAAGGATTAGCATAGTGTTAATTTACATACTCAGATTGACCAAAAAAAGCAGGTTATTTTTAAGGGAGGGTTCTTGTATTCCATCGTTACGGCATTGAATTTTAGTCTCAACACCATAAGGCCACGTATGATGAAAAGCACCAGAAGTGCTTATTTGACAATGGGGCAGACAGAAGCATACGGCATGGCTTTCATGATATTTGCCCTTATCACATCAAAACACACCCTGCTATCTTGAGTCTTACCAGAATTCCAGATGCACAATTTGCAGACGTACACATACCTATTTATTTTGATTGCTACTGACCTTGTGGGAACTACAATATTTTAACCATTTTCAAAAATAAATCACGAAATAATAAGCGTTTGCCTACCGTTGTGTAATATTGAGTCCATTGCTTAGATGGACAGCTCCAGAAAAGTAACAGCTTCAGAAGTATGCGTTGTGTTCACCGGTTGTTATTTATTTTCTGTGTCATCACAATAAAATGGCTTTAATAGAACAAAATGTAACAAAAGACGCATTTTTGGCACTCAAGATAAGAAAAAAAATTGCTATTAAAATGTTAATGTTACTCTGTGGACATCTTTCTCGCTCTCTGTTTATTGTTAAGGATTGGAATTTTTGCAATAGAAACAACTGGATGTATGGATCTCTCGAGGTCATAGTTGCTGCATAAGCAGAAATATGTTGCTGAAGCAAACCCTGGCAGGAGACCTACAAAAAAAAACTTTTCTCAAGATGGCAGATGCTGCTCAAAAATTTGAGCCAAACTACAGAATGATGCATTCAGTATTTCTTCAGTAATGAGCTTTACAGAACCTGATAATTTGCCCAGCTACCTTAAGAAACAAGACATGTTGTTGCAAATTATTATGTTCAGTGTTTACCAAGTCTGACTTTCTTCACATTTAATTTGTAATCCTGTTAAATCAAGTATTTTCTATTTCAAATACTTTGGTTATTTAATCTATGCTGTATAATACCTTTGATGTCAGTAGCATATCCCTCTTGGCACATTTTTTATTTTGTTTTGCAGGATTCAATCAAGTCATTAAGCAGATAAAAAAGTGTTTTTGATATTCATTCCACTTCCCATTTTTGGGACTTTGGGAATCCAGTTTGAACTCGAGGCCTTGTTTGTATTGATTAGCAAAAATCACGATTCAATTATGTGTTCTTCAGTGCAGCTTTGTATGATTGATATGTGAGAGAAACCGTCATGTTTGGCATATCCTACTCTGCATGATAATTCTACTTGTGCATAGACGACAGAAGATATTTTCTTTGGAATGTAGAGGCGTTTGTTTATTTTTCCTTTATGGCTCTACGGTTATAAACAAGCACTGAACAACAAACTCAATTTCGTAACAAGTAGCATTCTCACTCTTTTGAAATGCAATTCAAACAAAGAGTAAATATTTCCAGCTTTGCATGAGGGGGGGGGGGTCAGATAGGTAGTCATTTCTTCCCTGTTCTTTTAGTTCACTGACAGTTCACATGGCTTCTTGATGGCCCCTCTAAGCCAAATTATCTCTTTGAAGCTCATCATAATCTCATTCCTCACCCCCTCCATTTCATAGACTTTATGGAAATACCGTGCAGATGTGTATATGCTTCAGTGTAGCTGATAGTGAAGACTCAAATGGCTCCATCAATCTCAATGCTGTTGCTTACCTGATTAGAGAGAGGATAACAATATATTTTTTTCTTTATTACCTTTTCCTTTTACATATCGACCCATTTATATGGACACTGTATAGTCAAGCAACACTATTATTGTCTCCCGATTGTCCTAAACCCATTATGTTCTGTAACCTCCAGATGATCAGTGTCTTGGTTTGGCCCACATGCATCACCTCATTTTATTATTTCCACTAGCGTACATTTTTTTTTCCACTTTCAACCATCATAAATTCATTGTGTTGTGTTCTTATTAATTAACAGCGTTGCACTGGATAGATGGCACCAAGCTGTTGTTCATGTGAGGGGGGAGGGAGTGAATGAGGTTGTCCTGATCAGAGGGAGGGTAGCTTAGACAGTGGTAATGGGCTTTTTCAGTGAACTTGAACAAATTAATATAGCATTTCTCTTTGTTGTGACCTTTCAGCTAAGATTAAACGAGTGCCGGATTGACATTTGTGTCCTCCCTTCAAGAACCAGAATCACAACACATTTGAAAACACTCTGCATTTTCTTTAGTTATCAGTTTGCCTCAGATATTTACATTTTGATTTTGCAAGCACAAATGCTGGTAGCCAATGTTAATGACTATTTCCCTCTGGTAATTATTCATAGTAGGAAGAACATGGATTCTGCATGTAGAATCAGTGTGTACTCATGTGACCAGCAACATTACTGTTCCATGTACATTCATCTTTTAAATTTTTTAGGCGTTTAGCAGATGTTCTTATCCAGAGCAACTTACACAATTTATATACTTTATATACAATCCATTTATCCAGCTGGATATTTACTGAAGCAATTCAGGTTAAGTACCTTGCTCAAGGGTACAACGGCATGGGCCATCTGGGAATCGAACCTATCGTACCTTACTGTACACCTTGGTGATACGTCGGAAGGCTGTAGGCTATATATCAAAATGTATATATCAAAATATGAAAGACTAACAGTAGTTAAATATGCTTTGACTGTCATGTGAGACAAGGCAGTCTATCCTCAATCTGTTTGTGTTTTTAAAGAAACTTGGAAAATCAGCTGCAATTCAGCCGTCCAGGAAGAGAACTCAGAAACCCTGTCCTATACATACTCAAAAAGTGTTTGCGCCCATCCAGCCAAGTTCATAGTTTTGTCTTAGTAGCGGTCATTGCCAAGAAACCTGCATAACAAAGATAAGCAAGGTTAGGTGGGAGCTGCAGCAATCCATTCAGAGCCATTTTCCGAGAACTGGATTTGCATCCTGGATTTTAATCCAGAAGGTGAGCAGTGATGCGAATGTTCTGACGATAAATTCATGTCTTTGCCAAGGTATCATTAAGATGTTTTTAATCTAATTTGGTGCACATTTTGTTTCTAATGCTTGAATTAATGCCATCGTAGATGTTGTTAAAAGTACCTATGTTTGCAGTCATTTTCATAAACACTGTTGCTTGTAAATATTGTGGTAACATGCCGTGTGTTATAATATTGTTTTTGGCATATTTGTCACAACTGTTTCATGCTCTCCAGTGTGGTCGGTTTGTCTGGAAGGAGGGGCTAGGGCTTTGTAAGAGCTGGTGTAGTTCATGTAGCCAGCTAAATGGTAGGCTGAAAAACAGTGAATGTGAAAAGGGGTAATTAAGAAATTATGCAAGCATGGCTTAAATTTGCTCATTAAAAATGTGCAAACTGAAGCTAGATAATTTAAAGATAGATAGAATTGCACAGTATACAGTGGAATTGATTCAACGGGGATTGTCTGAACTGAAATGGGTTTCATGAGGTTTCAACACAGTAAGGTATACAGCATGCTGCATAAACCATAACATAACCCAGGTCAATGAGAATGGGCACATGCTTTTAAGTCTTGGAGCTAAAAATCCAATGAAGCATGAATATTTTCTTGGCACTAAGTTTGATGTGAGTGTAATGGATAATGTGTTGCACTTTCAGCTGTCTGTGTTTGCAAGATCAGTTATGTATCCATACAGTATGATGGTTAAAAACATTCCATATTTGAAAGGGTTATAGATCACCTCCTTTCCTGCTAAGACCCTGCATTCTCAGATCCATTATCAAGCATTAGATGTGCAATTATCTCCAGTCTTTGGAGAGCATAATATCATTTAACCAAGGAGCTCAGCTGGACATTTTTCAGTAGAACTTCAATTGAGTAAAGTAGTGTCCTTCAACACGTTTTGATCAGTAGTAAGCCTATTTTTTTGTCTATCACATTTTGAAACCTTGAAAATGCAGTGCTATGAAAATGGAGATTTTCATATGCAATGACATAATTAATGAAGAGGCAGGTGGCATGTTGCACCAATTAACACCTCAGGGAAAAGTAAAATTGGCCTTTTTTTGTTTGTGGCAGGGTTAAGGACTGTAGCACACAGCAAATAAATGGAGAGGGTTTTAATGAGCTGCGGGATTGAGCAGAATAACCCAGAGAGGATGTTATGTAAATATCTCCAGCTATTTAAGCTGTTAAAGCTAATTGATGAGTTTAGCTGAATTCTATAGTAGAAGAAAAAAAAAAGCATGTTTATTTCACTTTTTGTCCTTCCGAGAATAGCATTTTTAAATATACCTCATATACCTCACAAAATACAATGATTACTTATTGTGGATGTAAACTGATCTATTTGAAGTGATGAAAAAAAATTCTGGTAGTTAACGTCTTTCCAACAGAGATTGCAAATACCAACCTTAGGCCATATGTGATATTCTGGTCTAGCTCTCTGCAATTTGTCTACATCATAGAGTTCACAGTTCCATGGGAAGACTCACTGGATGAGGCAAAGGAACACAAGCATTTGGGATAGGCTGAGCTATCAGCTGAAGCACATCACGTCATTGCTGGAGAGTGAAGCTCTGAGTGGGATGCTGGGGATTTGTAGCCACAGCCAGACTGTGCGCTAAGGACCCCAACTGGGTTACGAAGTAACCGTCACTGATGCAAGGAAGACAGCAGGGAGTGGGACTGGGATGCCAGAACTCACTGTTGAGCTCTCTGGAGATGTAGTGGGCTGATCAACAAAACCTCAAATAAGGAGGGCGCCCACTTGAAAACCCCAACATGTCAACCACTCTCAACATCATGGCAAAGCTCCAGTGAGCTAATGGCACAAGGGATTATAACATCATATCCTGTGTAAGTTAAATTTAAAACATAGTATAGTTAATAAACACACTAGAAAGAACCTGGCTATAAGTGATGTCATCAATTCCTCCCCTAAATGGACATTCTAGGATGTTATAGGATGATGAACGGCATAAACTGACATCAAGGATTTATTGTGTTTAATATCTTTTGTGTATTTTTCTAATAATACATATACATATTTTATTATGTATTTCTTAAATTTCACTCAGATGCATGTAATCTACTATTCTGAACTGATTTATAATAATTTTGTGTATGTAACATCCGCAAACCTCCCTACTACTGCAACGCACAAATCCTAGGAGCACAATTTCTTGGTGCATTTCTTTCCAGACAATTACAAGGTGGAGGATGAGGTTGTGGAGGAGGATGTGCTTATTTCCATGAATGTATGGGCACATGATGTATTATTATTATTATTATTATTATTAATAATCTAATTCACCAGTGTAATAAGAAACTTTAGGGCTTCATTGGGCTTTCCATCTGGTATAATTTATTTAACCCCTTCTCTAGCACAACACAAGCTGGAAAATGGTTACTGTTCTTGAACCCCTTTGACTACAGGCATAATCCTGTTCTCTTCTGTAAAGTAATCCATGGGAGTTTGTTTTCCAAAAGTCGCAATAACTGTATGCATTAATGAAACAAATTAACAGAAGCTCAAACACAGTGGAAGTGTAAGTTTTTTTTCTTGCCTAAAATATAAAAGTTTTGCCCTGATAAGGATACCGACTTTAGTTATTTGTGGTCTTCTTTGGATATCTGTGGAATATATGGAACTTACAACGTGTTGTTTTGATTGAGCCTGTGTTGTGTCATGTAACAAAATAAAAAACTGTTGTAATTATAACATAAAATAGGTTATAGATGTAGTGCATGTCCATTGGAAATCAACTCGCATTCATGTGACCCTGGACCGCATTTCCAAAAGACTACATATACCGGCATGCGACAGTCATGTGATCCTGGGCAGGACTTGACCAATCAGGACTGAGTTCCCGGTTCTATAAAACTTTGAGCAAACTTCCTGTTCTTCCCTTCTTACCACTAAGCTCTAACGGCCTGTGCACATTATTGCGATGCATTGCGGCGGAAGTCATTCATTTCAATGGGACGATGCGGCAACGTATCCGACTGCCTCTGCGTTCCGTTGAAGACCGCCACCATCCGGAAATGTTGTAATGTTTCAACTTTGGCATTTTTTTGCCATGTGTCCAACTACCGGAAGTTGTTAGCTTTAGCACATGGGTGTGTAACGTTACCTATAACTTATAAATTTTGACCAACAATGTGTCACATGTAATGATTTATGTATATAACGTTAGCTAGCTGGCTAGTTAGCTAGCTAGCTAACATTTGTCATGTGTGGCTGGCTCTCCTCCAATTGTTGAATGATTGCCTATGCGCCCCGCAACGCTATTTTGTCTGGCACGGCCAGCCCAGTTGGCTGCGTCGCATGACGTACACAGTACGCAGTAGTCTGCACAAAGCTTAACTCACTTAATGTTAGTTTCAAGTTATACGCGCACTCCATCTTCTCAGCTGGGGAAATGGACATGTAGACCGAGAGAATCGTTCTGCCTCTCCGGTCATATCTGTTAGCGTGTCCAAGCGAAACAGACTGAATCCAGAACTAGGGTCAGTCTATCTAAGTTACAGCTATCGTTATACGGCGTAGTTGTGAAGTGACAGCCTGCGTTGTTACACGCAAACTGCGAGGAACCGAAGGAAACAACTTGCTGAAGGACAAAGGACCAGAAAATCTTCTTCAAAAATCTTCCAGCAACACTCACCAAAGGACGGAGAAAAAGGACAATCGAATCCAAAGACACTGCCAAAAGACATAACTTTCTGGACACATCAAAGCCATGGAAACAGCCTGTATAGCTACTCCAGTACAGTAAGACTGACATAAACATCCAGGCAATAGTTTAGGAAAACTTTTGTTTAATGTTTGTTATCAATGTAATTACATGTTTGATTGAAATGGTGTGTATTAAGAGTAACGTTAATTTGTAACTTAACACAGCAGGCTATCGACAGCCAATTAGCCTCGCATAAGCTAAAGTTAGAGAGCCTACTCTAACTTACTCTAACATTAATTTTCAATCCCTTTTAAATCGAGATCTTTGCATGAAATCAACGTTTGTACTAATACCTAACCCATTAGATATAGGATCCCGTGCCTGTAAACGGATAGGGGCCTGGAATTTAGCTAGACGTAGCTAAATTTCTATAGCCTCAGTACACGCCATGTTTCAGGCCACGTTGGCTTCATGCTAAAGCTAGATTTGTATTTTCCCCCTCAAGATGTGCCTTGTGATATCTGAACACCACTTGTTCTGACGCACATACAGAAATAGAACTGTGAATTCTATATGCCTCATTCTTTGTCTACACTTCGTTTCACTTTCCATATCATTCGCTGCTTTTAGGATGTTAGTTTAGACGTGTTTGTTATTTAATAAATTGTATTTTGTTAAACCTGGTCGTCGGTCTGATTATTGTTTGGATACACATTTGAGCCTATCCTCCAAAAGAACTTACGCCTTCAGATTAAGTCATTGATTTGTATTTTAATAGTTAACATTGAAATTCATAATCATGATTTAATAATACATTTTATGAGACTGATTAATTATACTTTTGCACCTAGTGTGAAGCAATATATAAATTGATATATTCTGCACATTCATTGGTGCCTCCATGTGATGACTGTTAAGACGTTTTAACTATCTGTCTTCGCTGCCAAATTCTTAATGTATCCAACAACACTACATAGAGATAGAATCATGAGTTTCAACACTTTCAAATGGTATATCATGTGACCAGATCATTTAAAAATTTCACCGTAAAAAAATGCAATGAATGCAAATAAACTAAAAACCACTTTTGGCCCGAATACGTAATAATATGTATGCCTTTATAAGAACACAGTACACCAGTCATGTTTGTTTAAGCTGTCCATTCACAAGTTTTTTAAATTTCTAGTTTTAGCCTGAATGGTTCAACACAAGTATTTTCAGAGAATGTGTGAAAACTATTAAACTTGGCCCAGTGCCCTCTGGAGGAGGACTGTATGTGTGCCCTGGTCAATCCTTGATTCGTCAGCTCTGAGGTTTTCCTGTTGGTCTGTACTGAATCGTTACTGCATGTGACAGCCCATGACTCTGTCAGAACAAATCGGCCCCCCTTGCAAACTCAGCTGCAAGGGAAAGTGACAAGTTAATGGAAGTTAAAGCACTCTAATGGTAGTGCCTGGTGAAAGGACGGGGGAAGTCATCCACAGCATTTGCCCCTGCTTTCTTAGATGTCTCTTTGCATTGGTGCCTGGATATAAGGACTGGCCTTGCCATCCCTCAATTCTGCCCCCCCAGCCCCTCCATAATGTACAAGTGATACATGGCCTCATACACAGTTGCGATCTATAGAGTACTGTAACTAGACACTGATAGAAATTGACTTGGAGCTTTGCTAATTTGGATAAATAAATTATCCATAAGTAGGTGAAAACTCCCCCAACAAGACTGTTCTCTGGACTACAAATCCCCAAACCAGACTATATTTGGCTCATGTTTTATCACATCTGCCAAGATCCACAATGTGCTACTACTAAAATGTCTCAATCATTGGATGATGACATTGGCAATGTTAAGGCAGAGGAACTTAAAATGTCATCTGATTCAGTCAAACTCAAAGTGTTCCAAGATTCAAGCCTCCAAGAGGGTGGACAGCCCTATCTAAATCTAAACTTTAAACAGATAAGAACACTATGTTATTATATTCTCTCGTCTGTTTTTCCAGATTTATTGCTGTTGCATTGTGTCATTGCATTTTGGCCAAGTTGCTCTTTTTTAGAACTGGCATTGCTCTTGCTGTTGCATGTTGTGGGCAATGCTGTTGAAATTAGGATATTTATTGCTTTTGCTTTTGTGCTGAATGGCAAATATTTATTGCACGTAAGCTTTGTCTTTGTTGTATTCTTTAGCTGGTACTTTAAGTGGTTGTTGTAGGCCCATTTACTGACCTGTTTAAGGTGATAGGCTAATTGTGTGGCATGTTAAAACTGACGTCTGTTCTGTGTTTTATTTACCATGGCTTTGTTGGATTGATCAATGAGCAGTCAGGTGACAGTCAAAATCTACTGTAGCTATCAACATCCCAAAAATGTATTTTTTGTAAATGGTGTAAATTACACAAAATGAAAAATGTCTTCACCTAACTTGTTTGTGGTTGAAAGGATACTAAAAGCTGGGGGGTATTTCACAAAGCAGAATTACTGAGTTAGCTGTTCCGGGTAAATCAGTGCAGTTATCCAGCTAACTCAGTAATCCTACTTTGTATATGGATATGAGCGCCCCCCCCCGCGTTCAGCAACATTATGAGCCATATATACAGTACTGCGCAAAAGTATTAGGCACATGTAAAAAAAACTCGTAAAGCGAAGATGCTTTCAAAAATAATGAAATTAAAAGTTCCTAAATATCAAACAATTGACTATAAAGAGCAGTAAACAGTAAAAAAACTAAGTCAAATCAATATTTGGTGTGACCACCCTGTGCCTTTAAAACTGCATCAATTTTTTCGGTACACTGTCGTGCAGTTTTAAAAGATCAGCTGGTAGGTTGTTCCAAGCATCTTGGAGAACTTGCCACAGTTCTTCTGCAGACTTTGGCTGTCTCACTTGCTTCTGTCTGTCTAGGTAATTCCAGACAGCCTCGATGATGTTGAGATCAGGGCTCTGTGGTGGCCATACCATCTGTTGCAGAACTCCTTGTTCTTCTTTTCGCTGAAGATAGTTCAATGAATTTTTTGGAAAATGAATATTTGGAAATCTAAAATCTGCTCCTTTTACACTGATGCAGAAGAGTAAAAAAATAAACATCTAAGAAAAAATGGACACAAAAAATCTCGGGTGCCCAAGACTTTTGCACAGTACTGTATATGTACGTATCAAAAGACTCTTGATATGTTATGTTCTGGTACTCCTACAAGCGATACTATAACCTCTCTGCATTTGAATGGATCTCTATGGGAATTACTGGTGCCGGAAAGGGGGGGCCACTTTTACCGTCCTTACAAATCGCTGTATCCCCGCTAATGCCCCTATAATCGCAAAGCAGTAAGGTAAAAAGATGTTGCCTTCATTCCCGTCCACTCTAAGACATATGGTAAAATTATTACACAAATCAAATGCATGCAGTGTAGGCTACACCAACCTATAAAATTGTTTCAATGATGTGTTCACGTTGTCTGTTGGGCCGTTAACTTAGCTAAAGTTAGCTCAGCTCAGCTCGCTATAGCCCTGTAGCCTATATTGCGAACATGCTTCTGCAGAAATCTCAAAAGAATCAGAGCATAAGAAAGTAAAGTGCAGCCAAAGAAAACTAAAAAATAGTGTTCTAACATGAATGTTACATCCCCATCGTTCACAACTGTTGGATTGAGTAAAGGCAATCAAAATGCGCTCCAAGTTTATTTAGGATAGGCTATGAATGGCATCTTCACAACAGCAAGGCGCGCTAATAATTTACCAGGAACGTTAGCCTAGAGGCTAAATCATTTGGTGAGGAATGTGAAGACGAAGAAGTAGCCTATGGTCAGTGCTTTCCTGATCTTTAGTTAAATATGGCTTTGGAATAGAAATATAGAAGTACGCTGCTGACTGAACCCTTAGCTAATGTTATAGTTGCTATTGCTTGCTGCTACTCGGCGGCTGTGTTGCTGTCCTGTAAGCTCGTAGTTTCCGCTAATTGAACAAACAAATGGTTGTATCTTGTACAATTTTAACAGATTTTGCACAGGAGAATAAAATGAACACATTGATTTATTTTACGCAGATAATAGAATTTGAGAGACTGTCTGTGCATTCTCATAGAACGCAGCTGCTGTAATCAGACCTATTTCACATATCGATCCATTCAAATGCAGAGAGGTTATAGTAACTCTTGTAAGAGTATCAGAAAATAAGATATCAAGAGTATTTTGATGTTGTTGGGTCACAGACATCAGGAAGTCATGGCATGCAACGGATATGTAACCAAATATTAAATATGAGGACTTTATTTAAGTTTAATATGTTAACTTGTTAAATTACTTTTCGTCCCCTAAAATGGGGGGACTATGTATAAAAAGGGCTACAATTGCTACACGGTTCACCCGATATGTATGTAAAAACCCTCAAATTAAAGCTGAAACTCTGCACTTTAACCTCATCGTCACTGTTCCATTTAAAATCCAATGTTCTGGAATACAGAGCCAAAACAACTAAAATTGTGTCACTGCCCTCAAACTTTTGGTCCCCACTGTATATATTGTGACGGTAATTTTCATATATTTACAATATACTGCAGTATTTTTTTTTCCCATTAGGGAACCCAACCCGAGCCTGTAAATGAACAACTGAGGTCTGGAATTTAACTAGACAAAGCTAATTTCTGTAGCCTCGACACACGCCATATTTCAGGCCAGCATTAGCTTCATGCTAAAGTTAGAGGCATACGTCTCATGGTCTCTGTACACCACATGCTCTGGCGTGAACCCACACGCACCTACAGAAACAGAACTGAATTATAACATGCCTCACTCATTTTCCACACTTCGTTTTCCTTTCCATATTATTCACTGCTTTTTGTTTTTGGATAGGCTCAAATATCTATCCAAAAACAATCAGATCGACATCCAAGTTTAACAAAATACAATTTATGAACCCTTTTTACTCATCTTATTCTTTACCAGGGGTGCCAATAATTGTTGAGGTCACTGTGTATATATATATATATATATTCTCAACACTCGTGTGAGGGTATGCGTGTATATTGCCGACATTTCTGGTAACCCAATGTGAAGCTATATAAATGTATTTATATATTCTGCACATTCATTGGTGCCTCCATGTGACGACTGTTGCGATGTAGGCCTACACTATATGTCTTCACTACCAAATTCTTAATGTACCTAACGACACTACACATCTTTCTCACAATTTGTCATTGATAACCAAACTTGAGGGATCCATGCAAAAAAAGTGTGTTTTTTCACAGTAATTTTTTTATTATTATCCAGAGCTATATATCAGTTATCGGATTTCATCCCCCTCTAAATTTCCGAATCGGTATTGGACCCAAATATCCACTATTGGTTGGGCTCTAAATACAGTAAATATAACTACATTGATAATAAACAACAAACAGAAGTTTTCCTAAACTAATGCCTGGATGTCTGTGTCAGTCTTACTGCTGGAGTGCACAGACGGATCCATGTGTGGCTTGGCTGGTTGATGTCCAAGGAAAACTTTGGCAGCGTCCCTGCCTCAGGGCTGTAGAAAGCTGGTCTTTGTTGTGCTTTTCTTTGTTGGTGCAGCAAACGGGTCCTTCCATCCTTTTGGCAAGTCATTTCTGGAACTTTTGCGGATTCACTGTCGCATGAAGTTAATGTAGGCTATGCACGTTTAGCTGGCTGTTGCTATGTTGCAGAATGATAGCAAAGTGTAGCTAGTAAATAAACTGGTAAAGCTTGGTGGATGGAGTTTTGGTATCTTTGCCAGAACACATTAACTTTGCACTAGTAACTGCTGGTTGTGGCTACATAACCCAAGAGAGAGACTGTCTCTTCGCATGTTTCTTTGCGTCTGTACGTCTAATCTCTCTCTGTCCCCAATGAGCACAGAATAAGAGAATGACCAAATTACGTTTTCAGTTTTATTGGTTGGTACAGAAGAGGGAGTGACGTACTGTACCCAGTCCTATTGGTCAACAGTCTTTTCACAACTGCATCTAGGATCGCGTGAATGTGACGCGTGTTGATTCCAAAGGTAGTGGATCCCTGCAATAGTGTTGCATAAGCATAACACACCTTGTGAAGGCCAAAGGCCAAAATGTATAAAAATGGTCAATATTGTGCTAAAACAACGAGGCAATAACGATTTCAATCTTTATACTAAACAGAATTGTCTTGAATATGATTATAACAAATTAACACAGCGACAGTGGAACAGTATATAAAATATAACTATTGTATTAAACTGCAACAACAAATCCAGTGGCAAAAAACAGAGTCAACAACCTGTTAGAATTGACAGTAGTGATAAATGATGACTACCACCAAATAAATGACAATATCAACTTCTTAAACTAACAATGTGATCTCCAATGTATTTAAAACCATTAAGCAATAATCAATAAACACAATTACAATATTAGTCTGTGGTGCACTATATTAGACTGTTGTATTAGAGTGCAGTGCATCTGCAAGGTTTTCACTGGCATGAAAATACAATATAATGATATAAATATTATTCATATATGAAATAATATAATAACATTTTCATAACACATGAAAATACAATGAATATCCATATTATCTATCTATCTATATATATATATATATATATATATATATATATATATATATATATATATATATATATATATATATACTTTAATATATGACAATTCAAGACAAATCATTGTGTGGCATTTTTTGCTATCAGAGAAGCCTTAGGCCTATGTTTGAAGAAATGAGGCTGTCTGTGATGTTCAAAAACAATTCACTTCAATGATGTATGTGTAGACATACAAATCTAACAGAACAGATTGAAAGCAGTAGCTCCACATACAAAATCATATCACTGAATATGACAGCTGTGGCTTTTGAAATTAAAAATGATAGCCTATCCCATCAGCTGGCATTATAGGCCTGATAAAACAGTAGCACTGTTTGGTAACATAGGTATAAGCCATAATGACGAAGAAGGAGTGAAATGAAAGTTTAAGCAACGCTGTCTTGACTCGTGGTCACTATTTTGTGTTTGACTACAGTTTTATAAAATGAGCCTGCGTCGAAGAGACTAACATAATACTATAGGCTGTGAGCTTATTGATAACATTGGATAATCACTTAGTGGCCTATAGCCTTCAGCTAGAGCCCAGGTATTCAAATCACGGTCTTCTAGGTCCGAAAACTGCCGGTCTTCCACCCTCCCTTTACCTGGGAGTCAGACGTGAAGACAGTCTGGCCAATCAGTAGCACTAATTGTTCAGTTTATTATCTGGGAGAAAGGGAACTAGGGCTGGATTTGGATTTGAGGTCCAGATTTGAATATCCATGAGTATCTAACCAAAAGACCTCAACAAAAGCAGAAGTAAGACTTAATACACAAGCACAGTTATAATGATGGGCACATGCCTGATTCATTTGCTTCTCTCTGATGCTGTTCCTCAGCAGCTTCAGTCTCGCACCCTGAGGGAAAGGATGCTCGCAATTTCTTGCTGACAGGAGCATTGGTGTCACTGTCCCTCACTATATTCACTTTTGATTGAATTATTTAACTTGTTTTGACCACCACCAGTAAAATAATTGGTAATCAACTCTTTTAAAACACCTCCACAGGCAGCATTGCCAATATTGACATGAGTCAAGTAATGAGCAACACCAATCTTCCACCATTTCTAATTTACTACTCTTTGATGTGTCAGGTCAGCTCTCTCTCTCTCTCTCTCTCTCTCTCTCTCTCTCTCTCTCTCTCTCACACACACTCACACACACACACACACACACTAAAAAAAAAACACAACTACACACAGAGGCGGGAAGAGAGAAAGACGTTAGGTCAACTGTGGCAAGAGTACAATGTTTATTATCAAGCAAGCTACATTTGAGGAAGACAGCTAGATAACTACTCATGCAAAAAAAAAAAAATACTTCAATTCTTCTTCTGAAATAATTTTTTCGTACATTTAGCTAAATGTTTTATAAATTTAGTTAAACATAAAATGTTTTAAATAGTAAAACGTTTAGCTGATATGTAGAATTTTGGAAACAGAACAAAGCAATAATATATTCAACTGTTGCTAGATCACTGCTTGCTAGTTAGCCAAGCAAGCTAGCTACTCCTACTAGTCCCTCTCACATATATATATTTTTTATTTTGGTAGCAATCAAGTAGTCAGTGATGTATACCAGTGTAACTAAACTGTGTGTGTGTGCGTGTGCGTGTGTTGGCAGCAGACTCTCACCTTAGCGTCCTACTACAGTAGAACATAATGGATACAAATTAATCAGCAGTGGGGGTTGTTCAGAACTCTTTCTTTGAAAATGAAGTTACGCAATTACGCAGATTTTAATTTGAATAAACTATTGGAATGGTTATTTACAGTATTACTGTTATTACTAACCTAATTTATTTAAACATGTTCTCATATTTAGCTATAAATCATGTTATAAGTTAATAAATAATAATCAAACAAGCTGTATTCAGGATCTCATTATAGAATTATTTTTTGTCTGAAAGACACAGCAGAATAACATGCAGCATAATAATAGCCTGTCAATAGCTGACAATTTAATATATACAAATACAGTTGTCAAATTAAACTTCCTCAAGCCATTTTATTAAATGTGTCATTCAGTGTATTGAGAATTTGTTAATTCACACATTTTATCATGTAGAATAAATAACAGTTGTTTTCTTTCCATTATTTTGCTCCTTTGGAACTAGCTGCTTTTAGATGGACCCAACATGTAGTGATAGATGGAGTATGTAGTTCAATTTTTTTCTCATTGAAAAGTATGACTAATTTCTGTTTAAGACACACTATTGCATGAATCACAAGCTCTTTTTTGTAGTAAGATAAGAGTTCCCGTATTTACCAGTGGATGAAAAAAGAAAATCTTCTGTATATCATTGGTCATTTGAAGTAAGAAAAAAAATCTGTATACAATTAATTATGTGTATTTTCAAATAGGGTATCTGGTTTCAGTTGCACCCGTAGTATATCATGAGAACCACACAGCTGTCATTGTTTATTCCTTTCATGTACAAGCAAATTAGTTCATGAAAGATGCAAACTGCTTATGTCTGTGTTTTCACAGCACAGTAGATTAACTTTTTTTAAATGCTTCTATATTCCCTTCCTGCAGAGCATTTGTTGTCGCAGAGCTCCTCTTCTCAGTCGCATGCTATTGTCAGTGTGTGCATTTGACTAAATATGCCAAATTATTCTGCGTTTTAGATCCAGAACATAAAAAAAAGATTTTATAAAAGTGCCATATGGTAAATAGACTATATTTTCAGCTGTTGCCAGCAAACACATCCATAGACCACTTGTGCGTGCCAGCAAGCAAGTCCATAGACCACCTTGTTTACTTTACTATACTATATTGCCTCCTCAATAACTCCATGAACATGTTTTTTTAAAGCTCTTAAGCGCTATTACTACTGCTGTTGCTACTACTACTACTACTCCACCAGTACTACCACTACAACTGCTTTATTGTCCAATAAGCATAAAACCTATGTTACACACTTGTTAGGTTACTGAGCTATAAATGAGACAGTGGGCTCTATCTTGGCGATCTTGGCGCTTGGTCTAAGCGCATAGCGTAAAGTTCATTTTGGGCGTGTCCAAGTCCACTTTTGCTATTTTAACGGCGTGTTTTTTGGGCGCTAAGCACGGCGCAAGGTGCAAATGGGCTTCATTAATTATAGGTGTGTCTTGGGCGTGACATGCAATAAACCAATCAAAATGTCATATCCCATTCCCTTTAAAAGCCTGCTTTTCCACCTTGGTGGATTGCTTGATGGCGAAACAGATATGCTCGTGCGTGTTTAGTGTGATCAAGGAATAGGCTAAATGGATCAATAGTATGATCAATATTATTCGGACTAACCATTAGCCTATGAGTTCCCGGTAGTTCCCGACAGGGAAATAAAATTTTATTTTACAAAATATATGCGGTTACATTTCGTTAAAAGGACCTGCAACAGCAGAGAATAAGCTACCAATGGCTTCAGTCTCACTTTAGAAAACGCCAAATTAGCCTGCTTGTGCAACGAATTTCGTTTGATTATGCAATGAAAGTGTCAAACATCAATTCCTTGAGGCTGTTCTCATGGAGTTCTCGAAGTTCAAGCTTCATCCGAAGTTCATTAGGCTACCTGCATACCAATATTGATTAATAACATAAATACCGTTATTTTGCCTTAATGATGACACTAAATACAATAAAGCTGTCAGGTTGGCAACCTATATGTTCACGCATATTTCCCCTTGTTTTATAATGTCCTGTTTTTGGAAATGTGACAAACCTGTTTTACTGGTAGCGTAATGCTTTAAAACAATCCATTTTCCCAGGAAGACCGTGAAAAGTGCAATTTACAGCAGGGGAAACAGACCTGCTCCTGCTTGAAGTTAAAGTGCACATGCAGAGAATGGCATTAAAATTAATTGTGTAATGTCCTGCAAATTTGTTTTCGTTTCTAATTAGACGCTTAATTCTCTTTAAAATCATTTTGTTCAGTTACGGAATAACAGGTGAAATCAGCTGGGTTTTAATAAGCTGAGAGTATGGAAACCTGGTCACTGTAATTAAAAAAATATGGCGAAGAATACTAAGGTTCAAATTCAGTTAACATGGTGACATTTATCTCCCTTGTTTAACCGTAGGCTATGGAAAACACCTTATGCACAGCGAATCCGCTGTAGCTTAGGCTATTTGAAAAACAATAAATGCAATATTCACTGGACAAGGTTTTGAACTTTTTTCAGTCAAACCCATTCTATTTACTTACAGGCTGTACGCCTAGAGAGCTGTATTGTAATGACATCTGAACCGCATTTTCAGAACTCAAATGACCGTCTATTGCAGTGCGCGAGTTTTCCATTGAATGACAATTCACGCATTAGGTGTAAATGACAATTCACGCATTAGGCTTCATATAGGTGTTATCAGCAAATGGAAAGTCATTTTTAATGGATAGCCATTGTCCCGTAACAGTAGATTGTCCCCCCAGAAGATTACAGGAATTATTGGCAAATATAGGCTAAGTCATAGATTGATCCAGGATAATTGCGAATAGTCTATAGCCTACATGTAACCTTACACGTACCATCGCACATCGCCTGGATGTTGATGGAGTGGGCTGAAAGAAATTTTATTCCCCTTCGCTGAGGGACAGTTAGCTATGTGGTCTTTGACCTATGGACCCTTTTATTATTATGCATTTTTTTATATAGTCTACACAATAATATTTCACATTGTGATCTAGATATTTTAGTCATGCTTGTGTGCGCCCCTGTGTGTAACAGACAGGAGAGTACGTGCGTTGTGCACACGCCTATATAGACGCACTTATATGCGCCGTTAAAATAACATGTAAACAACTGCGACATGACTTTAGACCAGGTTTTTGGTGGTTCTAGCGCAAGCGCTTTCTGCTGGCTCAAGATAGCAATACGCCAAAAATAATCCTGGCCACTCCTCATCTTAAGACCAACACGCCCAGTTCACTTGTAATGGGCGCAAGAATACATGGTAGTTAAAGGACGTCAACACAAGGCGTTATAATGAACCATGCGCCGGGTGTAAGATAGCAAAGACACTTGCGTTTGGGTTAGCGCCGCTTAGCGCCGGGTGTAAGATAGGGCCCAGTGTCTTATTCCTACCTAAATGGGGCACTATTCTACCCTTGAGCAATCTACTTGAATTGTTCCATAACATATTGTTATAGAAATACAGTTTATTTAAACAGATAATATGTGAAACTAGATTAATAATTCCTAAATAAATAGTAGGTGTGGTTGCTTCACAGTGTTATCAATTGCTGGAAATAGCATAGATGGTAGATGGATAAGATGGTAATATGGTATAAAGGGATCTAGTGAAGGTGAAAATGTTAGGTGATGTAGCCTATTTTGTGGTAAGTAGTCTAAAGAACCTGGAAGTGATACAACAAAGTAATGAGTTGTGATGAAAGCACAAAAAGGTAATGTCAAATCATCTGGGATAGTATTGTTGGGTCATAACAATGTTGTAGGGGAAGGCATTGTGAATGCCCTATTTACTGCGTCCTGTGTACTAGCATACTGCTTACTGTAGGCTATGTGACATGCAGTATGTGAAATATCCTCCATATAAACCTGGACATAAGTAGGCTATATCAGTTTCCTTTACACTCTTTGGCTATATCATCTGGGGATATTGAGAACACTCAATTTGGCCGCGTAGGTAAGGCTCAACTGGCATACTCAAATAGTAGGTAAGCGTGCTGATTCGGACTATTCGGACACAGTCGTAGTTGTGTTTGATTAATAGACTGTCGAAAAATATGGGATAATTACATTTTTGCCTAGGTTTTAACCAAATGCTCATCTACTGATTTCAGCACTTTATTCAACAAACTGATTCCGATTGCAGATCTCACCATTTTGTGAAGTCCAAACCACATGTCGTGTGCTCAATTCAGCATTCTATTCATCTAGCCTAAGCAATGTTAATTAAACAGCGTTTGGCTAATAGTAGCTTTTTTTCAATTTAACTTTGTTGACTCACATAAACTCGAGATTATAACCTAATCATGTGTAGCAGATAGTTTATTTGCTGTAGCTACACCGCCCGGCCAAAAAAAAAGTCGCCATTGCACCCGTCATGCATAGTGCCCACTGTACAAGCCTCTGGAGGCAGTGTTATGATCTGGGGTTGCTTCAGTTGGTCAGGTCTAGGCTCAGCAACATTATGCAGCAATAAAATGAAGTCAGCGAAGTACCTGAATGTACTGAATGACCAGGTTATCCCATCAATGGGCATATGCCAGGATGACAATGCCAAGATTCATCGGGCTCAAATTGTGAAAGAGTGGTTCAGGGAGCACGAGGAATCATTTTCACACATGAATTAGCCACCAGATTCCTGACCTTAACCCCATTGAAAGTCTTTGGGATGTGCTGGAGAACACTTTACGGAGTGGTTCGACTCTCTCGTCGTCAATACAAGATCTCGGCCAAAAACTTATGCTACTCTGGATGGAAATAAATGTTGTGACATTGCATAAGGTTGTCGAAACAATGCCACAACAAATGCGCGCCGTAATCAAAGCTGAAGGCGGTCCAACGAAATATTAGAGTGTGCAACTTTTTTTTTGGCCGGGCAGTGTCATAATCGATTGCGAATTGGGCTCGAGTGAAGTATGGGCTCAGTATTTGATTTAGGGCTAGTTTCCCAGACATGGATTAAGCCTAGTCCTAGACTAAAAACTTTTTTCAATGAAGATCTTCATTGAATTTTTATTTTAGTCTAGGACTAGGCCTAATACATGTCTGGGAAACCAGCCCTTAGTGTGTATTACCCCTTTAAGTTACCCTATGTGCCAAGCAAGCAAATAGTGTAATGTACCACCTGCTGAGCCTGGAAGTCAGGGAGAAATGGTTCCAGGAAGAGTCAAATGATTACAATCGCATTCTATCTTGTGTTTGAAAGGTAGGAGTTGGGGCACCACCTCCACAGACACAGTGAAGATCCCCTATCATGAGCAACACACAGCTGTAGGTGGACAGATATTGTATTTTTGTTTCCCGTACCAGGTACCCAGTTGTGTAGATAGGATCGCTTATTTCATCCAATCAAATGACGCACTGAGGACCCATAACACAAGTGAGCAAGAATGAGTAATATATGATTCATAGTCTAAACTCCCAAATACATGAGTTGCAGTTATTACCGCAATGTAACACTCTGGTCTCAGTCCCAACTGTTTCAGTAATTAGTAATGAAAATAAAATTCAGTAATGAAAAAATCAGAACTGGACTACTTTTATCTACAGTCTGAACTTAGCCTTAGTTTAGTCCATCACTTGAGTAGTAGCTAGTTTTTATTGGCTTGCAGATATGTTGTTCAGATTAGTCAGATAGGTCAATTCCCCTTCATACCTATGCAGAGATGTCCATCTTGTGATATACCACATTGAAATAGGTAGTATTCTTATCCCAATACATCATTGCTATTTATATTTTATATACTGAAAATTGAAACAGCAGTATCAGAAAACAATAATAATAGTAGGGCTGGACGGATAATGTTTCTATGGTTTGACATTTATTGCATGCTATGCGTTAGTTACAAGAGTGCAATATTGTGTTTATTACCATACTTGAGTAACGCTACAGCTGTTACTAAAAGTTATGCTGACACTTATTTGCTTGGTTTGCTTCAAAATTCTTGTCAGCACCACAATCAGCAACGACTTATTTTGCTAACTAAGTTAGCAAACGTTTTTAACAAGTTAGATAACGGTATGTATTACCTCATGCCTAACTGGCTAAGTTAAGTACTGGGATAGCTGGCATCACTCTCACTGATTTTTCTGGAGATACGTTTTGTTTTAGCCAAGTTCTTCTGTGGTAAATATATTAGCTTGGCACAGCTGACCACTTATGCTGGCACTTATTTTCTTGATACAAGCTACATGCCAATGATGACACATTATATTAATTTTAATATCAATTAGGTAGAACCAATTATTTTATTGGTTAGAACAATAATGCATACTATGCCTACACGAAACTCAGATAATAAAGTGCACAATCTATACCGACTCCATTGTTATTTATTTTTTGGCTTTGAGATGCGAAAAAAAGATGTTCTGCTTTTTTGCCACGGTTACAGTTAGGCTACTACAGCCTGGCTGAATCCCAGTGGAAATGCTGCAAGAACTGTAGCCCTTGCACTTTGGTTCCAGGCATGAGCTCCTGGGGTTGAGTTCCTAGGCTTTTGGTCCGCAGTGGTGGGGGCTCATTCAGAAAAATGTGTGCTCCTGTCTTCAATCATAGTTTTTATTAAAACAAAGTGTTAATGAAAACTTTTGGATACTTATGGATGTTTATGGATACTCGTCATGGTTTCATGTTTCCTGCCTAGATCAGCACTGTATTCGTTCAGTTGTGTACCCCTATACAGGAATATAACTGTTTTCAAACCCATCCCCCACCCTCCAAAATAAAAAAATAAAATAAAAATATTTTGATATAATGTTCTGATGTATACAGATCTATATGATGTTCTGATGTGTACAGGTCTATTCACTTTGTAGTCAAAAACATTTTCTACGTCATAAACATGTTTTATTTTATTTTTACAGGTTAACCCTTGTAAAATGTTTAAAGCATCAGATCTTACAAACGTTTCTTGATTTATAATGGTTTGTGGCTTTTAAAAGTTACCCATCCATGTCTTTATCCTTTGTTATGACTTTACAGTTGACTTCAGTTTTACGGCTTTTAAACAGTCAGTATTGTAAATTATTACTAAAGTAAAAGAAAAATAGTAATAAGCAGCATGTTATATATTTTATTTGTAGACATTGTGCTGTTGAATTAAAGGTTCTGTTTTGAAACAACAGTGATGAACCAAGAACTCACGTCCCGGTGAAACTAAAGCATACATTACACTCCTATTGGAGGTTGTTGTCATTGAGTATCAGCCATTTTAAATAGGTAACTATAATGGAATATATAGATATAAGTAATGTAATATGGGAAAAATGTTTGTTTTCATGAAATATAGATTAAAAGTTTAAAAGGTGAAAAGCTAAAAAAAGAAGCTCACTCTTTGACAAAACATGTTTTTGCAGCATCGTGTATTTACTGCTAGGCTGGTTTGTGTTTTTATGGGAAACACACAACATAATGAACCCATGGCAATGTTGAAATATATTTTTGTGTCTATTGTACAATATACAAAGGCATGTCCAGTGATACTTCTGACAGGAAATACACGTAAATTTGCCTGTGGCTACCATTGTACCAGTGTATTAACAGCAGCTTCTGCTTTCTTGATTTCTCAATTTGTCATTTGTAAAGGATGATTTTATATTTTGAATGTATTTTAATTCAATGCAGCACATTGTATAGTTCACATTCATCAAGTAACCATAGTGCGACTTTTCACTTAAATTTTATGTCTTTATCTTCATAGTGTATCCTTACACATGATGAGCAGACCCTTTAGTTCAGTACATAGTGCCTACTGTTGGATAGGCCAAAATACCCAAAATGCATCCTGTTTAGTATTCTCTATACAGCGTATTCATGTGGTACAATAGACTATGTGGTGTGTGGCAAATGTAAGTACTTAAAGCACATGGGTGGCAGTGTGATTGCATTGTGTGTTGATTGTATATGGCTGTTAATCAGGTTGGGGTTGCTGGAAGGTTATTTTGCTGCATTAAACATGTGGAGAGAGGGACGGAGGCAAAGCAGAAGGTTCACCCCTTGCCTGCAGCTGTGAATGTGGGCCAAGTGTAAGGCACATATGGCACTTTGGTGAAACTGGAAAAGAAAAGACAAAGAAGAAAAACAAAGGTCCATCAAAAACAAAACACGATTTCATGGCCCCCCTCCCTTACTTTTAAACAGAGATGGTGTTCAGGTTCTGAGACATGGTACTTTTCCCCCCTGCATATGTATGCTACTTATGCATTCTGTGTTTTCATACTAAGAAAACGAAGGAAAAATAAGATGAGTATGATTCGTTGTCACGTGGGTTTTCTTTTCAATGAGCAGTAGAGATTGGGCGAGTGCTGAAATTGAAAGGATACCAGAAAGTGTTAACTTGAGAATATTCCCTGAGGACCCGGCGGTATGAAATATCTCAGGAGTCAATGAAAATAACACTGTACTTGATAGACACGGAAAATTAGTAATTCCCTTTTGCCTGGGGTAAGATTTTCACAATGTCTTGATCCTTATGTAAAAAAAAAAAAAACTGGTTTCATGAAATTCTTCATGACAAGCAAATACACAGGGAGTGATCAACTGTCACCTACAGGAGAGGAGACGGAGGACTAGGCTTTTTACAGCAATCTAATTATATTTATTTGCTAAGTCCGCTCATTTTGCATAATGACTTCTTCTAAAGAGTGTGCAGTGGTCATTAGTATTGAGAACTCTTAATGATAAAACAACCTATCACTTTTTATATTTTCCCCCACTTCCTTATTAAGCCAGAGCATTTGTGGATTTCTTAAGACTTCCATAGTGGTAATTATCTGCGTTAGGTTTATAACACAAAGATTGAATCTGAGGAAGTGTTTTCGGATTTGGAGTTCTGAGCTGGAGTGTCGGCCAGTTAGATGGTACGCCATTGGACTGAAGAAGGTCCATATAGTGCTGTGACCCTTCCGCTTATCATCTTGCATACACTGTACATTATTGAACAAATACACAAATGTGCACCTGTGGAAGGACCGCTGTGGGGAACCTTGGAAGAAGACAGTTGATTGATACGAGAGTACAGTACGATCATTTTAATGAACGACCTCATTACAGGTAGTTATAAGATAAGAAGATAAGCCTTGAGCAAATGTGAATAGATACTAGAAGAGACGGAGGACCTGTTTGAGCATTACATGGCTCGGTTAGGCCAGCTTATGTTTTATTCTGTGTAGAAACAGATCATCAGTGGAGCGCACTTTGTTTCTGTGGCCTCAATACAAACACATATGAAAGGGGGAAAATGGGGAAAGTAAAATATAGTCATGTTACTGTGGAAAGATGCCTGGAGGCAATTGGAGAAGGAAATGTAATGGACACAAAGGAAGAGGCATGCTCTCTGCAGCTCTGTATATATATATATATATATATATATATTTTTTTTTTTTTAAATAAACACTTTTAAAATGAAAAAGTTGTTTTAGATACAAAACATTGATTTTATGCCTTTTTATCCATTACTATGACAACATTCTGCAATTGTTCCTCCACAGTCCAGTTTCTGATGATTTAAGTAGTAGTGAGGCTATAAAAACTTAAACATGAGATGAAAAGAAAGGAATGAATTATTACTTTTTAGGAGGAGAGTCCCAATGGTAATTCAAAAACAACAATTTGCCCTTGTCAGGTAGACCTTCCACACATGAATTAAATATTCATTATTTTACCGGAGAAATCATTTGTTTGATCTCTTTTAATGTGTCTTTGTAGAGTTGCTGGGTAAAAGAGGTTAAAGCAAGGTTTATGTAATTTTGCACTGCTGTTTGTGGGGGATTTATTGAATAAAGAGACCAAGAATAAACCTCTTTGTGGTAGCATACTGAATTATTTACTTACAGTTTTCACCAGTCTGAAAATGTTCCTTCTTGAAGCCATGCTTAGCCTGTATGAACAAATAAGTTGTCTCCGAGAGGGTATTTTCCTTTTAGTTCAGCTGACATTTTCTAAGTGGACTATCCTTGTACAAAATCAATAATTGATGCTTTTTTTTATCAAAGATAATTTGACTGATGCAAGATAGCAAGAAATGGTATAGCGTGCTCCTCTTCAATTTCTGTGGAAACACTGTTCCTGTACCTGTCAAAATATTCTTTTTTTCTTTCTTTCTGGTACTGGTGATATTTTGTTTTCTCCCTTTTTCTCACGTTCAAAAATTTCCAAAGAAACGTGTGCATTTTTTATAGGAGCCCTAGATAAATTGGCAGATTATTATTTTATTGTGTGAACTGGTTGTCAGTCTCCTTTCATTTAAATTGGAGACTTATGGCCTCGGCTCTGGCCCCGTGTCAGGCATGGGTCATACAAAGGGAGGCGTCTAAATGATAATATCAAAAGGGCAATTCAGTTCCAATTGGACAATGGCAGTTGCTTCAAAAAAAAAAAAAAAACCCTCAACAGCTATTTATGATTCAGCCCCTTTTCTTTCCTCCCCCTCCTGCCCCTCCCTTGGGATTTCAGAACAGCGCTGAAATTTCAGTGAATGAAAAAGACTCTGCCCTAGGACCCATTTGACAAATGAGAAGCCGTGCAGCATCAGCAGCAGCCGAGCGAAGCCCCCGCAAAGGAGGCAGTCTCTCTCCACTAGTCAGCAGCTAAAGCGTCGGCTGTGCCGCCTGAGCCTTGAACTGTCAGGCAAGTTGCATCCATCCAGCGGCAGGCTGCGGGCTCCGTCTCCTCTCCGTGCTCCTCTCGCAGTCGCCTCACTTGACCGGGGGGGCCCTGACTTAGCCAGCGAAGTGACGCTCTGTACCATCCGCACGGACGCGCGCGCGCACACGCACATACACAACACACACCACGCACGCACGCACGCGGAATCATACACGCGCATACATTCTCTCGCACACACAAACACGCGCGCACACTCACACGTGCGGTTCCAGTCACGCGTTCTTGCCTCCGAAAACATAACTGCTGCCAGCCCAACAGGCGACTCCAACAACCGGTGAAACTCCAGCTTTCGAGACAACGAGACGAGCGTGCGTGCAAGCCCCTTCTCTTGCTCTACGTAGACCTCACAGAGACACGATGCAGCATCCCCTTTCGGGAGCAACGTGCGTCGCTCTGCCAAATGTGGGCATGTGTCCTCAGCTTTCCTGTGCCTTGACTTTCATGTACTTGCAGCAGGTAAGCTTGTTTTCTGTTTTCAGCTTTACAGGTCAATACAGCATTGCTATATGTGTTTATTTTCATTTTAAAACAAATTTGGTTTGGAATACACGGTTGAGAATTGCTGATCAAAATTTTTGTATTCCTTTAGACATAATTGTTATATTGTTATGGTTGTGGTGGTGGTCAATGTGTTTTGTGCTCCATGAAAGTTTGCTGTCTGCCTGTGTGCTATGTATATATATATATATATATATATATACACACACACACACACACACACACACACACAGATCAGCAGCACATTATAAAACGAATGTGTACTGCTTCCATTTGAAATATCTAATTTTTTAGACTTTGCTTTTATAATATACATAAAATAAATAGAGCTTCTGCTTCACTACATGGTAGTAGCTATAAATGTATGTATTGTTTAAATTAATATATGTAATAAATTTGCGTGTTTTGTAACAGAATGCTATATTTTATAAATTTGTATTTTTCATTTGAACTTGAATGATGTAATGAAGTACAATTACATTCAATACTATTGTATTTATGTTCAGAGTTCATATTGCTTCATATTGCTGAGGAAATATTTGCTGAATGCATGAAACGAGCAAGACTGAAATGTGATGCTCCTCATCTGTGCTCAGCAGTGTTCGCTGTTTGTGTATGTGTGCGTATGTGCGTGTGGATGTGCATATGTGTGTGCAATCGAATTTTCCTGTTTCAAATAGGAAAAGCACATGCTGAGTGTGTATTCTGGCAAAGATTACATTGTCTATCTTTATAATTAGAGGGATTTGACTATTTATATCTATATCTTTGTCATTTCTTATCACTGTCCTTAATGAGGACCTTTCAGAAGGTGGTTGAAATTCAAAAGTCTATTGAAATGTATGAAATCCAATGTTACTCTCTGCTGGTGCACATTCTTTTTTTTTTTCTTTCTGTGAATGAACAGTGATCTCATTTGCTACTGTTGCACTGAACAACCATTAGCCTTCTGAGGGACCTCTAACCTTTACCTTTAGCTTCATAAATTGCATTACTTGTTAATTTAATTGCAAATGATTAGAGGGGGAAAACGTTCCATTATGCTATGCTATTTAGAAACAATTTTTCTCACAATATATGTTACCATTTTTAGTCGATATGCAGGTTAACATTGTTGAAGTAAGTGCCTTTTAGATGTTTCACACAGACCTAGTGCGAGAATATAATTAATTACTATCAAAGAGAGCTCTCTTAGCTCTCTGTTAGCTGCTTTTAGTTAATAAGGTTTTATTTATATCATGTGTTAACTTTAAAGTATAATTGCAAAACATTTATTTAGGTTATTTTCTTTCGATAACATGGTTTTTGGTATGTGATACCGTTTGTGTGCTTGTTTGTTTGTTTATTTTGGGAATCCAGAATCTCTGGTGCCATATGAAGTTGTTTCGCAACATATTTAGAATTAATCTCCATTCCGTTGGGAATTTATATAAGGTCTAGGCACCATAAGTGGTGTGAGAGAATATAATGCTTTCACTAACCCAGTTACACCAAATTTGACTGATACTGTATGCTGACGCCATCTCAGTACTATGATGGGACATACAAAGTTTTGATATTCTATGGCAATCGGAGACATTGAACCTTTGAGTATATTTAGATTTTAGTCATGTATTTCTAAGAGTTAAAGTATTTGTAAATTTCAGTAATTTCTATTACTTTAATTGTTGCAAATAAACATTTCAATCAGTCGAACACAAGGACATGTCAAACACAATTCCTTATTGGATATTTTTTTCATTTTGCACCATGTCATGCTTTGATTGGTTCATGGACTATTATAATCCATTTCAGAAGTTTGTTTTAGTGTTATAAAATTCTAAATGATAAGTGCCTTTGACCACAGAGCAGCACAAAGTCAGGGATTGTTTCCTAAACAACGACCTGCTTAATCATCTCCATTGGACTTCAAAGTTCTTAAACATATAGCATCACTGCTTCCAATTAAATACTCCAAATTTTGCATCAAAGATTATTACGTTTGGGCATTCACTAAGCATCGTGTTAATTATGATGAACATACATTGAAACATAAATGCTTGGAAGGGATTGGTAATATTTTGTTTGCTATGCTATAATGACTAAAAAGCAGTTGAAGTCACATTCTAATGTCCAAAAACACCAGTACGCAGGTTTCAATAATGTCTTTAGCCATTTGTTTTTGCTTTTGTTTTGATTTGATCAGTCACGAGGAATATATATATATAGATATTTGCTACTCATAGTTATTTAATCTAAACATTTTGTGGTACATCCATAATGATGTTAATTTTTAAGCACAATTATTTAATTACTTATATAAACTTAAGAGTTCAACAGACACTTAAATTAACTCACAATCTGCCTTGACTAATATTTACTATAAAGGCACCAACTCTAAAATCTTCAAAAACTTTAATTTACACTGCATAGGTCATGTCACTTCAAATAAATGTCTATTCGCCTATTGTTATGGTTTTTTTTAACCAGTGAACTGGATGCCATCTTAATGTGCAGTATTTCAACCAAATCAGAACTGAGCACTATAACTTTAATCAAATCGTATAACAGTATGGTACTTGCCGGTCAGAAGAGGCAGCAAGTAATGCGTTTAATTTTGTCAGGACTACATAAATCATGCAACATTTATCAGAGACACTTGAATGTTTTCTGGAAGGGGCTTTTTCACAGATATTCTAGCAGTATTTTCTGTATGTTAAATAGCAGTGAATGCAGTATGGCGTGGCCAGTTTATGATTGCCCCTGCTCCGGATCCTATTCTAAATCCTGCAAAATGTTATTTTCTGATATGCAAAGCTGACTGTGTGGCTGTGCACATGGATCTCTATCTATATATAGCAGTGCAGCTTGTTGTCTACACATCTCTGTATGCTACACAGACAATCATATAAACTGAAATCCTGTTTCGCAGTTTATGTATAAATGGTTTACTGGGTCTGCCTGACGTTTATATGATTAATGTGGCATCCAGAATGATGGGAGAGGGATTATAACAGTTCAGCAGGCAAAACAATAGAGTCCACCCTTTGAAGGTGATGGTGCGTGTGGCTTGCCAATAGTGCAGGTTTAACCAGCAGCATAGGAACCTGACTGGTCAGAATGTTTACAGTACACTAAGTAGTGCTTTTTTTTGTATATACGTTTACACCCTGGGTAGTACCCGGACAGACACCTACACAGATGCAGACATTTATGGAGCATTATCTTAACTATCCTGTCCTCCAATGTATAACATTTTGCGTCCTACGCAGGGCACCAAGCTTCTTGTTGTTCCCCATTCAGTGTACAGCGTATGAATGGTGATGACTTTATAAATATTTTATTTTTTTTACTTATTTTAATTCAGAGCATTGTGGTGTCATATTCAATAAAACCGTGATGTTCATTTGTTTCTGTGGGCAAACTTTAATGCAATTGTTTTGTTATTATTTTCTCCTCATGCCATTCCTTTACTTGAGTATTCATAATTTTATGGAGGGCCCACTGAACAGATTCAATCCCCATCCAATGATATAATTTAATGGAAAGAAATTGAACCATAAAGCATTGGAATTTTGCTTACCATTTATTTGTGTCAGCTTAATGCATTGATTCTACTTCACCTGAAGAGAGGTTTGCGCTCTACGTAATCATGTTAATCTCAACAGCCAATGAATCTCCATTGTCAATTGCGGTGAAAAATAATTTACTTCTACCAAAAGATTTATCTTTTCTGATGTAATAACCGGTACTGTGCAATCTCATCTGTTGCTTGTTGTGGGGAAAAAGAGAGGCTGCCATCTTTTTCTGAAGATCCTTTCTGATCAGTTTAAGAACCAAAATGATCAGCGAGATCAGCTGCATGACAAACTATTTATTTGTTATATTTTTAGTCTGTATATATGTATTTATTAATTGCGTATCAGACGTCATTGATAAATGGGAATTAACATTTTACTTGTGTTTCCGGAAGATGGTTTCTTTCATTTTCTGTGAAGTTGAAACATCAAATACCTTTCAGTTTTTGCGACATTCAGGTATTTCTTTTTTCTCTTCTTTCTCTCTGTTCTGTGCCCTCCTGTTCATATCTGCACCACAAGGATTTATTCTAATGTACTCTAATGTGCCTGCAGTAGGGCTTCAGGCCAGATAAATACATCATTTGACTGCTATTTCATAAAGCAATCTACAAATTGATTATAAATATTTAATATACTGCTAACACACAACATGCTCTCAATACCATTCAGTCTGAATTTGCACAAAACTTTTCCTTTTTCCATCAAAATATGTGAATTTCTTTCTTATACAGATTTGGGCTACAGTCAGTGTTGGCTTTCATACATGAATTTGTTAGCTTATACTGTATACTTTATGTTACCTTTTCAAGCAAAATTTTGCAAGTCTGCTCATCTGATTCCAGGATTGCTGTTGTGTCATCTTTGCAAGAGCTGTTATAAGGTTTCATATTGTTACAATGCAGCTTCATAATGTCACACCACTTGACGGTGTTTGTCCTGCAGCACGTCTCAATGCAGTGGCTGTTGTAAAAGATGTTTCAGGGGGATTCTGCTTCCCTTTGTCCCGTTTAATTGCGCCCACGTAATTGACCCAAGTTATTATAACTGGAAAGGCTTTTCATCCTCCTGGTCCAGTGTGTTTGTGTTTGCCTGAGCGTTAATATATGACATGGGAGCATTTCTCAGACAGGAGGAGCTATCTCCATGGAACGGTGTGGTGAGGGGGTGGTGGGGGTTTGGGGTTTGTGGTGGGGGGGCTAATGTTATGCCATATGCACTGCTTCTGAATTTGTAGGCGCGTGTGTTCCCGTTTGTGTGTGTGTGAAACGGACTATTAGCCTCTGCTGTTTCCCACGATGCGCGTTTGTTTTGGCTATTGATGTCGTTCTTTTTTTTCCCTTGGAAAATGGAGTGGATCCATTTGCAGCCGGGGTAGTAGTCCCTAAATTAAATTGGATGGGCACGAGTCAGGGGCAATTCAGCAAAATAACTGTCCTTTGACTGCTGTTGATGTCCTGTGCATTTGGAAAGAAAGAAAGAGAGACACAGAACAGGAAGCAAACAGAGAGAGGGAGAGAGAGAGAAAGGGAGAGAGAAAGAAAGAGATTACTTATGCTTATCCACCATCTGTGTTTCTTACAGCTGGCTTGAAGTAATTGTCCGGCAACTGAAAGACTCAGTTCTCTCTTAGGGGGTATTGCATCAAATAGATCTCCTCAGCTCTGGTATTTTCCCGTAACTCATAACTTTCAATGTACTATTATCTGAGTGAGTATTTTTATTTTTAAAATAACCTAAATATATTCAGCTGTTCAGTTATCATCTTATTCAGAATGGAATTTTGGGGTGGGTAGGTGGCTTATTAATTTAATTTAAGTGCTTTAATATTGCATGCAATATTATATTTCTATAATATTGCAAGACACGACTTGCTGTAACGCTTTTTTCTGTCTCATTATACCTGAGTAAATATTTCAAGAGCATGAAACTGTCATTTTCTTTCCTTCTGACTTTATACCTTTTATTTAACAACTGTTCCTAAGTCTCTAAATAGATGGCCCTGTCATCAGTTTCAGATTGGAGTGTTTAATTGTGGCTCCCCAGAGGAATTCTGTCAATTCCCTTCCAACATCACTCACTTACTGCTGACTGAATGCAACCCAAAGCTATTGACTTATTTTACATATCAGTTCCCCTCCTTCTCTGTCAAGGCAGGGTTCTGCCGAATGCAATTAGAGGGCGAACCGCGTGCTTCATGTCCACGCAGTGCGTGGGTAGCTGCCGTCCTGCGCCCCTCGTTCCGTTCTCTGTTGCGGCGTCAAGCTGTGAGGAGATCTCCCCGTGTTTTGATCCATCACTCCGTCGTCGTGCTGCTGAACTTCTGCAGTTCCAGAAACATGCAGCAGAAGAACACAGAGTCCTCAATTCTGTCTAACCATAATGCGCCACGTCCTTAACTCGGTATAACACATTTGAGCAGTTTATTATTATTAACTATTTTATTTATTGCGTTTAATTTCTTCATCTGCTACGGGAATAATTGAAAAATAATTCTAATTCTGCCAAAAGAAAAAATTGTAAATCAAATCAATAGAGATACTACAGTAGATGACTCTGGGTGAAGCGGTGGCTTATCTTTTCTCTGATTTATCTAAGTGCCATGGTGCTCCGAAATAATGAACGCTTATTTCAGTTTGTATTCATTGGCGGACGGGAGGTGATACACACTATTATGCCTCTTGACTTAGACTTGAGAATGAAAAATATTTATTCATAATGCTCTGCCCTTTAATCCATGTTTTACCACCCTTGTGTATCTTTAAAAGTCACCCTAAATGACTGGCTTGTTTTGATCAATGTGAACTATTGAGTTGCACCGTTTTAATCGTATTTTATGCTGGAATTCCGCGCACAGATTAAAACATTGCTGATTTTCTTAAGGTCACTGAATTTGTACACTCATGCATGCGGGATGGAGTAAAAAAATTTAAAAAAGTAAAAACACGTCTCTGTATTGCCAGTTACATCTTTGTGCCATTCCTTCAAATCAAAGTTATCTATTTGGTGTTAGAAATCTCATATTGATAATATATTAAAAGTAATCCTTTGAAAAACATTTGATGTGATCACCTTGTCTGTGAAGGGCAATGGCGGAGAGTGCCTCGCTTATTGCGCATTGACGAGATTGGTAAATTACTGACCTGAAGAAAGCAAAATAAAGAAAGGAGAGGAATGAAACGGCTTTGATTTGCCCCGATCTGCAATTTGCGCCAAGGTAGTACCACGGCCGCCAAGCTCAATTAATGCTCGGTGGCAGGGAGAGAAAAAAGGGTCGCCTCTTTCGCGTGGAAAAACATAGTTGGATACTTGCAAAGCTGACAGCCTAGCACTGTGGGGGGCTTCGTCTACTTCGGTTTGGATTGCCGTTATTATGCAATGCGGAGTGACTTCTGTGTGCGGCAGTTGGCTAATTCTTGTAATCTGAATGTCGTGTAAAGGCTGCTTAAACCTCTGCCGCCATGTGTCACGGTCTCTGCTGTCAAATGCCCTAATCGTTGGAAAATATTTACACTTCTTTTAAGTAAAATTAAGGTTCTCTGAAATCTCCTGATCGAAAGGCCACCAGTCATTCCTATCCTGAATAGCTTCTTCCATGATAAAAGAGAGGGCCCAACTTACTGTACTCTATATATTGAACATCCTACAGGACGGCCTTCCTTTTGGGTCTTGAATCATGAATCACTTTTTTGTTCATCAGGATTTGATGTTGGCTATTCAATTCAATTAAATTCTTCAATTAAATTAGAAAAATAGAAAATGTCATATAGGTGTAATATTAAAATGTAGGCATATGCTCTAAGAATAATTACCCCTTCATGTCTAACATTTAAAATTTCTGAATGATATCTCATGTATTGGTCTGGGATACAGTTTTTGGCCAAAGCCTAAGCTTTAAAGAGTATACTTGAATGTGATAGACATTAATAGAGCTTTTTGTTGCATGTGCAGTAGATAAAACGAGCGATGTTTGCAAAGTTCAGTAAAGGATGTTTAGCCATTCTTAGAGGGAATTAGGAACACACACACAGAGGGAGAGGGAGGGAGGGAGAGAGAGAGAGAGAGGGAGAGAGAGCAAGAGACTATCGGAAGCACAGTGAATGATGGAGTGCATTTCACAGCAGCCAATTCCCGTCCTGAAATCCCTGCAGTGCAGGCGCAGCTTTTCTAGCTAACGCAGCAAATTCATCCCGTGTACATCACAGTATTAATGATTTATACACATTCACATCACTGCTTTTGTTAGCTTGTAGGGCCTATTTCTGTTTATAAAGGAGCCGCCTTTGCAGTCCCAGCAGTCTAAGGAGTTTAGCCTAATGCTGCGCGTGCCGTCTTCATGAATTGAAATACGAAGGGTTGCACTGTATGAAAAAAACTGAGCCTGACGACAATTTCACAGTTTCTTTTTAGGATAAAGCATAAATTAATGAATTGTTGTAATCATGTGCAATGTTAAGACTGTAGGTTCTTGACTTCACGTTGTATTGGTTTGTAGACTAATGTGTTTTCACTTCTGTTATTAGAGCGGAGGTGTGTGTGGTCATTATCAGGTGCATGTGGTCATTGAGGCGAATGATCATCCAGTGTTTTATTTATCTAATTTGAAATATAATAAAGAAATACAAAAACATTTGATGACCTTTTTTTTTTAATTGAAAGTTTGCTTTCATCGATAGTGGATGGAGGTTTGAGCCTCCGAGATTGTTCTGATGGATACACGTAATTTCTGTACTTCATCCAACATCCTTGTCACCTATATTTCTAGACAAGTGTGACGGTGAATTCAGTGTCCCTGTTTCCCCTGCTTAAAAGTAACGGTGTCTGCACCGAAAAATTTGTATGGATGACAAATCAGTCGCGACATTCTGAAGTCTTCAGAATGATAGAGCGATAAGGCCATCGTTCTCATTCATACTGGCCATTCATGCATTATTATTCACTGATTTACATTCTGTACTGTACCACACGTGGTTAATCGTTAAAATTATTTATTTGAAATACTGATGTTATCCTGATGTTATCTTGTAATAACCACGAAAAAACAATAGGACAAAGCAAACATAACAGCAACACAATTTTTGAAATCAGTACCGGAAGAATATGCAGGGGTAACAGGGACAGTGAATTCAGCAGCACACCAGGACCCGGGTAATTCTGGAATCATTCTATTTTATTGCTACCCGAAAAAAAATCAACCCTCCGCCCACCCCCCCTGCCCCCTCCCCACGGTCTGCGAACGCAGGTGTCACCCTCATGAAAGGCTGGTTTTTGGAATCCTGCGCACGTCAATTTGATTTTGGAATCCTGCGCACGCCCCTCTGGAAATCACGCGTACTTGTCCACAATGAAGCTACTCGAAGCAAAAGAAAAAAATATATAAAATTAGTCCTTGCAGGCTGCAGATGAAACACTCAGGACATCATGATGAGATAAAACCCCCTATCTTGCAATGTGTGACCTGAAAATGGCTGCTTGAAAAAGTGATTGCAAAAGGGCTAGCCCAAATTCGACATTCATTTGATAAATGATTCATGTTTAGTGAAATCACAGCAATCGTGCTGGTGGCTGTGTCCTCTTTGTCTTAAATAACCGCTCGAGTGTCCATGGTAACTAATTTCCTAATCCTAAAGGTGGGATTGAGGATTTGGACTGGGCTGTTCTCCAATACCCGCCCACATACCTCACAGCTCAATATCTGCACATGCAGGTTGTATAAAATGTCCGCTTTATTTCCATATTCATTGCAAAGTGAAACAAAATGTCCTGTGTTTCACAATAATCATTGGAAAAGTCATTGTTCACAAGCGTTACCGTGTGGGAGAGCCACAACGCAGTGTACCAGCCGCAAGTGGAATTTCAATGTGCCGCTCATTGCCAACAATGTTGAGGATCCCCTGGAATGTAGTAATATTGGTGAACATTTCTTATAAGTTAAATAAACATGTTATGAGCAATTATGCAAATTTTGTCCATTTTACTTGTTAAATCTTATAATTAAGATCCCTATTCCTTTCCTCCAAGTGGAATGACCCATTTCCATGGAATCATGCAATGCATTTTCAAGTGCCAATCAGACTCTATGACTCACATTCTGACAAGTGAAAATTATCTAGAGACAGTGGCTGATGTTCGGTATATCCCGCAATTCAAAAGATTGGAACAAAAACAAATTTAAAAAGTGCTACTGACACAAACATCTGATAAAGGGGCCATTGGAAACTCTAGCAGCAGAGTGAGAGAACAAGTCTGCAGCAAGGTAACGTTCACCCACAAGACATCAGCTCATATTACTTACAAATTAATTAATTTTATGCATTTATGCTCATTAGCTAGCTTGGTAGCTAGCTACAATTAACACAGTTACCCTCTCTATTAATCGCTAGCCGTATGCTGAGATCAAAACGGCATGTCAGAGCGATCTCTTTTTACACAATGAACTTTCCATACACTTAGAGCCCATATAGTTTTGTGGTTGTTATTAACAGACTTGTGATGTAAGCAGCCAAACTAGAACAAGGCTATATTTGGTAAACATAGGTTGCACCCATATGCATGAAAAGCTCCAGCCCTGGTACCAGCACTCCCTTTAAATAGGCATTGCTACTTTTTGGATAGTGTTCGAGTCTATCTCTTTGATTAAATTAGGATAAGAGTAAAATGTAATATGTGTTGAACGCATTCACATTTTGATATCTATTCCATGCATGTACTCCTTATCTGATCAGTCAACCTATCTAATCCTTAGATATAGATTTAAATGTCCACGTATGTGTTACATTTATTTGCATCCCTCAGTAAGATTGTGAAACTTGTGGCGCTGTTAGGATGATGTTTCTGATCAAAGTTGTCACTGGTGTGGATAATGCTAATCCCACAATCCCCTAAATTTAGTTGAACAAAACGACAGACAACATTGAAATATTGTAGTTGACAATATGTGCTGTGCAATTTTACAGAAGTCTCCATATGTTATTTAATGAACTCCTGTATCAGAAAATTACCCAATTGAATTGAGCACACTTGATGTCCAGAGATTTTAATTATTACAGTTAAGGGGTATAATGCACCTAAAGGTAGTTTTGAGCAGCAATGAATAATTAATGATAATATCCAGATATTAAGATTTGGATATTTTGGTGGCTTATTTACTAATTTGTATTCACAAAATTAAAAATTAAATCCCTCCCCCCATCTTTCTTTCCATTGTCCAATTTTCCACACGTTAATCACACACATAAAATTAAAATATATATTTATTAAATATAAATAATATGAACAAAGTCTGCCTTCAATTGAAGATACTCCAACACAATTAACTTTTTTTTAAATAAGTGTAAATCAAGTCAATTTTATACGTCCTTATCCTTGCCATTTAATCTTCTGTAGTACTAAATTATATAATATATTACATTATCTTGTTGCTTATATTTTATTTCAGATCTAAATAAAGCTAGTGTATATTTTCTTATTTATACAAAAATACTTGCATCTCTTGAGGTTTGTTGGGCTAACACTGTAATAGAATGCTTTCTGATCTCCCTGTGGAAGGGTTATCAATGCAGAGGGTTTGTCAATAGGGCACGTTTTGTCAGGAGAGGCAAGCCAGCTGTAAGTACATTCTTCTATAACTCCTGGGAGCTCAAAAGCCAGTGCAGCCTGCAGTGTTGGTTAAAATGACAGAACAATTCCACTGGGAATCAAACAAAAACCCTGTGCTAAACTACTCCTATTAAGGAAAGAAAGGACAATTGGTTTTTTGCAACCATTTATTGAATTTTTTTATTTCTTGAGATTTCTGTTTGACCTCATTATTGTGTTTTGAATCTCGCGGTGGTGCTCCAGAAACACACATTGCTCGGAACCGCGCGACTGTTCCCGCGATTCAAACGCTCAAATGCTTTTAGTTCTCAGCATGTCTTTTGGCATTTTTTTTTTTTTGTTTTGTTTTTTTTTACTCTTTTGATGCTTAGGTGAGAGCAAAGGAAACGGAACACTGGCTGCATGTTGCTTTTCTCGGTCCTGACAGGATTTCACCGCAGTGCAATTTCCTCCTTTGTTCAGTGGGAAAAATGTGTTGTGTAGCCGCGGATAGAAGCGGTCTTTAATACTTGATTCCCTGATGCATTGAATCCTTTTTTTTTTTTCGGAGCGGGATCATTACGGCGAGCACCTCATTAAAGCACATAGTTCTCAATTGCTTCCAGTCACAGTGCTCTAATGAGGGTGTAGAGTGCTTGACACCTGCAGTAAACAAAGGGCCCGGCCTCCACTATGCCAACAGTCCGAGGTCTCTATTCCACAGAGAGGACTTTAACGGTGTTCTATTTAAAGGCCAAAATAGGCTATTGAGGTTGATAGGGAGACAGACCTTTAAATGCAACGCGATGCTTTAGGCAGTTCTGCCTCAAAAATGGATTCATTTTATCCAATTGATTCAGAGAAGAATACTATGGTATTTACTTGTGCAAGGTCTGTATTGTATATACGTGGATAATGGATAAGGCATTTGCAAAGGAATGTTAAGGGATGAGAGAGATGTGTAATGGCAATGTCCAAATTCTATCTACTATTTTAAAGGGGAGATGAAGCCCTTGGTAATATGTGGCCAAATACATACTTTGGATGCATATCTTCAAGTTGCAGATAATGCTTGTTTTTCTGCTCACTTTTGTTTGTTTTTCTTTTGTTTTCTGGGACATAAGGAACAAGACCATACCATTTCAAATGCTGGTGGAGATGATTCAAAGTATTTCTGCAAAAGCTGTGTAAGAAAATAATGTGGGATCATTATTTTGGATATAAAACAGAACCTATAGTTCAGTGTACATTTAAGAAATTGATTAGGTAGCTATACTGTATAACCAGCCATCATAAAATAAAATGACAAAAAATATTTCCAAATCCGGTCCTTTATTTAGCCTACATTCTGATCATGCATGCAGTCAGCTATCCAGCTGACTTGGCAATGATAAACATTAGCTGTGCAGCTGTTCTGGCTTAGGCTTTAGCCATTAGCTTTCTAACAGGAACAAGGACAAGTCTCATGGACACATGTAAATCTTTGGATCCAGGCAAAAGTTAAATCAGACTCTACCATCAAACACTGTCGACATAAACAGTAGAATGACATGAGTTAACCACTCGCTAGCGTTATCTAAGTCTGATCACTTTTCTCTGTTTCAGGAAGTGCCACAAAATAAAAAAACAAAGCTACGTCATATTACAGTGACCATAAAACAAAGCATCAACCATAGAAGAAGAAAAAATACACATTTTGGACAATAAAAGAATAAAGAATACCATCTCTGTCATAAAACAAGAATACTTTATAACACTAGAGCACCGTTATGTTGGAAATTTCCACTTCCATCTGTAAACCCATACCAGTGAGGGACTCAACTAAAAAATATTTTATCTGTTGGATACTGGAGGACCAACTAGTCACAATATTTAACAAAATGTATACATATACAGTATATTTATGTACGCATCAATTTGAATTTAGAAATTTAGGTTAGATCTTCAGGAATGTGATTCTGGTATTAACTCAGTTTTGAATGGAAAGTGACTTTGCAACATTTCCTTCCTGTGAAATGGTTGAGTGAGAGACATGTATCTCAACCTTCATTGGGTCCCGCATTCATCTCTGAAATTGACCCGTATTTGCTAGAAAAATGAACAAAAGTTGGCTTTTTGCCACTACTATCACTATGGTGCAGCCATCTTGGAACAAACTAGGTTGCGGCATCACAAGAATGTTTTTTTCTCGGCTGCTCAAATTATTACTATTACTAGACTGCCGATGTACAAGAAGCTCAATGGATTGAGAGGAAAAACCAAAACAGAATACCCGAGTCCTTTCTTATTACCCCGGAATGCTCAAATGAGTATTACAGCACAAAAGAGAGTGGTAAACATATTAATTTTCACACGAACTGCCTCTGGCTGGCTGCTCTGAAAAGGTAGAGTCCACCTGTGTGGAGGGACCTGGGTGATAGGTCTGCCATGACCATTTCATTACCTTAAGTCAGATTATGTGGAGGAGGGGGGTGGCAAAAGTACTAGGTAATGTAGGAAAATAACACTTAAGCAGATCCAGCCTGGCCAGTTAGTGAAAATTTTTAATAGTGATAAAGTCAAATATACGTATCACACATATCAGATAATAAGACCTGGAATGAATTGCACATCAATGTTACAAGTTTACTAACAATGTTAGTGTTTTAGCCTGGACTTTTCCTTTAAAGGTCTGGGAAACTGGATGGAAATTGGTTGTATTCCCCAGAAGTGACAATCGACTTCTTACTATTTCTATAATAGTTTTTAACAATTGTAACCATTACCTTGTAATAAACACTAGATGCGATTATTATGACCGATTCAGCAGATAAGGACAGGGTGGGCATGTGCTCATTAATATCCATGCTTGTAAAATGTCATATGTAAGCAATTCCTCGTCCCTAGGTTAGAGCAGGTTGGCAACCCATACAAAAATTTCATACAGTAGAAACATTGGCATTATACAGCCTTACTCATATGAACCGGAGGAAGCTCACGTTGATGATGATGACGTACTGAATCCACACTGTCCAATGGTCAGTTTATACTTTTATGCAATGGTCAGGTGCTACGAACTAACTGACACAGGTCAGTCTACATGTAAAACTACGGCCAACGGATTAGCATTTACAGTAACAGCAACATTAGACTACCAGCCAACATGAGAGAACGCAACATAAGCTAGCAAGCTTCACCATCATATACATAAACTGGCAGATCATTCAACATTGTAACACTGCACTACTGTACATGTACACAGAAAGTTATATATCCAAGAATAAAGAAAGGCTTTGATTGTGTATATCTAACGTTAAGCTTGTAAGCTATTTAATTATCACTAGCTAACGGTAGGCCTACTTACCGATCCATCTCAGTGTCTATTCTGCGACATGTTACCAGGACAACCAGGAGTGACGCTAGCAGAAACAATTGGGAGGGAGGTGAAGGGAGGGAAGGCAATGCAGCATCCACCAGCGTTAGCTTTTCATCAAAGTTGTTTCTGTAGATAGTTGGTAAAGTCGTCCTCGTGAAAATGGACATTACAATTATTCACTTTTATGGTTATTGCAATATTGCAGTGCATGGGCCTCCAGAAATAAAATCATGGGTCTCTTCATTTTTTGGAAAAGAAAACACTTTTGTCGTGAATTCAGGGAAGGCGCAATGCTTCGGAATGACCATTTTCAATTTTGCTTGCCTGTGCAAGTGGAATGGATTTCACTGGTGTTTGGGCCTTACTGACATAAATTGGGCCCTAGCCAACCCCGCCCTCTGAAAACCTGCCATTTAGCCAAGGAGGGAAGCAGGCCTTACTGCATTTATTTATTTATTTATTTATTTATTTATTTTTTGCAAGACTAATTTTTTAAATTGCATTTTTGAATGCAAATAAGTACTAAAACAATACATCAGCAAATAATTCACACATTTCAGTTTTACCAGACCTTTAATTAAACAATTATTAGGTGTGGTTGTGAAACCACACCTTTTGTTATTCACCATACTTATTATTATTCCGCCACTTTTTTGAGAACCTATCTCCTCCTACACCATTCACACCATCAACACCATTCATACCTCATATTATACCTTTATACACCCTCCAGGTTGCTATTACTTTTTACCTTTATACCATATACACTTTTTCAGATAATTGACCTTTTATCGGCAAAAAAATGAATGGGAGTCAATGGGCACATTTTGAAAACTGATGCAATGTGGATGCTGTAACATTACACTGCTTATGACATCACAATGCCTTCCTCTACAACACTGTTATGACCTAACAGTACTATCCCAGATGATTTTACATTAACTTTTGAAAATGACAGAAACGATGAATTGAAATGGTAATAATGGCTATACAAAATAATAAACTGGGCTTATTTTTTTTTCTCTTCTCTCTTCTTTTCGCTTTTCTTGCCTCTGCAATTTACATAACTGAAACCAAGTTTAGGCCATTTCAATAAAAAAAAAGTATCAATATGTGAGTTAGGCTATCAGCAAAATGTGCGTGTCAGTCAAAAGTGCATATGCGGTAGGCTGTGAGGCGATTTAAGGCCTTGGATATATTAATCAATCAATCTGTCTACGGAATCATAGTTTATTCTGTCAATAGCCTAACAGCGACATTCCAGGCAAACTATACCAGGCTACCTTTTTCACTGTGGGCATTTGTTAATGGAGTCACGTAATCTGAAGTCGTCACTGCAGACTTGTCGCCCCCGTCTGCCTTTTCAGAGCAGCCAGCCAGCGGTGCCTTAGCCTACTTGTGGTCTCCTCAGAGGCAGTTCATGGAAATTAATGAGTTTACCGCTCTCTTTTGAGAGCCAATACAAAAGGACCCTCCTCTGGTTTTCCGCTTTGTTTTTTTCCCCTCTCAATTCATTGAGCTCCTTGAACGTCAATAATCTAGTTGTAGCAATAGCTTGAGCAGCCGAGACAAACCATTCTCGCGATGTCACAACTTAGCTTGTTGCAAGATGGCTGCGCCATAGTGCTAGCAGCGGGAAGAAAAGCCAACTTGTTTATTTTTCTATCAAATACGGGTCACTTTCAGATTTGAATGCAGGGCTATATCTTGTCCAAGGTAAAAAGCAAATGAATTACCGGATGCTTCACCTCCGTCTAAATGAATAGGGAAACAAACAAAAAAAACCGTTAAGCACTGGAAGTCTGCAGCATGACGGTTGTTGTTAGATCCTCTGTACTGGACCAGTGATATTATCTCATATATTGAGAATTCATCTGAAACGGGTCTGTGGGTTGGCGACTACTGATCCGCAAGTGAGCCTCCAGGTGTTTGTGTGCGTGAGTGAGTTGTTTTACCTCGCTATGTCCATATAGGGGGACAACGAAGGAGCAGCTGTGGCTTTGTTTCACTTGTTTACACAATTTCCAGTGCAGTATTAAATGATATGCTGCAGGAAGCAGAGGTAGAGGCTTAACAAAAGGAGCATGTACAAGGCTGCACCCTATGTAGTTCCCCACAGCAGCTGGACAGTAGGATGCAGCAGCTTGCAAACAAAGCTATTGTCCTGTTCTTTCAGCAGCTTAACTTGGGCACAGAGTGATATGAAATACTATGCCTTTTTTTTGGTGTTTCATTTATTTAACATCGTGATATTGTGCCCTGGTGCATGCGTACGTATACATACAAGATACAAAGGTAAAATTGCTGAATGTTTTCCATAAAATTGTAAAGCATAATGTGAGTCTACTCCAGTGGTCCCCAACCCTGTTCCTGGAGATCTACCATCCTGTAGGTTTTCACTACAGCCCTAATAAAGAACATCTCATTCAACAGCTAGAGATCTCATTGAGCTGCTAATTAGCAGAATCAGGTGTGCAAAATTAGGGTTCAAATGAAAACCTACAGGACGGTTGATCTCCAGGAACAGGGTTGAGGAACACTGGACTTCACAATAGAGGATATAATTAGATATACCCGTGTCAGTCCTAACTTTAAGACTCTAAGTTTTTGTTATTAGAGTAATTCATGAATTTGACAACACAGATCCGTTCCCTATCAACCAATCACTGGGCATAGTAAGTATATGCATGTTCAGGAAACATGACGTTATCAATAGCAACAAGGTCAACCCGCCCTTTCTCTTTGCTTAAGAGTTCTCCCCATTCCTCAGTAAAATTTGGTCTCAGCAGCTTTGTGTATAGGTTTTTAGAGGAAGCTCTTAAATGATGCGAAGCTAGTTCGGGCAGACTCGAGAAGCGCCAATTCACATCAGCTCACATGATGCTACGTCTCAAATGGGAGGGCTATTTAAATCTCTAACCTTACCTGTTCATCCATTTGCCATCGTCCTGCTGCTGCTGCCTGCTCTGTGCTCTGTGCTACGTTGCTAACATGCTTGGCTTTCTCTGCATATCTCCGCATTTATGCCTTTCAGGGAAGTTTTTGCACTCCCACCACCACCCTAGCACCTCCACCTGTGGGCTCTGCGTCTCATATGATCTCCATGGGGTGGTCAGTGGTTTACTCCCTATTATCTTGGCTGGCTTATACTAAAATATGTTACACAAACAGGGAGTGATGAGGCAGAGCCCGACGCCAAAGATTGCTTTCACTTTAAATCTCAATAAAATATTGCTTAAATTCAATCGTGAGTTGTCTGACTGAACTAGGAATGTTTTAGGAGAACTCTTAGTGGTAATATAAAATGTTTTCTGAATATGGCCCAAGGTCAGTATCGCCACTCAGCAATGACAATCAACTTTAAATAAATCATCTTAACAGGACACATCCCATATTTGGCATGAATTATATGGTGAATGACTAAAACGTTAAATACTAAAAAAGGTGGAGCCACAATGAGCTGTCAATGACTTTCTTGAACCATTTAAATTCATTTACTCTCAACAGAAAAAAAAAGTGAAAAAAAACAGCATGATGACAGTTTTAATCCGTGAGTAAATCAGTTTGTAAAAAATATATATTGTTTTTCATATGCTATTTTTGTGCAACACTGATGATAATCCTGTTGTCATACCAATGGGAGGTTACCTCCCTCCATTCCTGTGTGTTAGTATGTATCAACATGCAGAGCAGCTATGATGACATGAAACAATGTAGAGTCTGACTCTTGCTTGCCCTTCATGGGAACAGCCCTGGTAACCGCAGAAGGAAAATGAATGAAAAGACGGGTATCCATCTCTTTGCCGCCGGTAACGTTTGCTGCTCTTGCAAAGCCTTCTGTGCTTTACCGTGCCTTAAGCCAATGGTTTAAGCCTCAGCAGGGGCCTTATACTCTGGATTAGAATGCAAAAGGAGTTTCCATATCTTTGATTATAAGCAATGTCCTGTCTGCAGAAAGCCAGACAAAGGGAATATCCCTCCAAGATAGCTTTTTTTCCCCCTTTACAATCTCCTGTACATGTGCGGAGAATTAAATTATGAGGGGAATCCATTTTGCAGAGATGTAATTTTTTGATCCCCACTGAGGGAAAGACTAAAAAAACTACTGTCTCTGTAAATGATTTTTTATTTATATAACACCTTAAATGTGTCATGTATAATGTTCCATGTAAACCAGGTTAATCACGGGAGGCTGTAGATATTGTTTTGTGCCAGTAATTCATTATGACACAAAAAAATAAATACAAGTTCACGCTTTAATTGTATGTAAGAAGGTACACATGCTAGGTGACAGCCCCTTCTCCATGTGAAAGTCCTGCACTCTGTAACTAATTATAGGAGACCACAAATCCCCTGGTTAGCCTTAAACACTGCTGGTCTACCAGCAACTGTACTGTCGTTCAGGGTATTTCAGGGAATATCGGAATAATCTATATTTACAACAATCATCCGGCGGGCAGAAGTATTTCTGTTAAGTTGGATGTGTGCTGAGAATCTAAAAGTCCTTGCGATAACTTCTGAGAATGGTACATGTCTGAAGTGTAGGAATTATATCAAAATAAGTTTTTTTTTAAATGCAACGGAAGTGACACTGCCAATCTGACGGGGGGCGGAGACATCATTCTGCTGCTCAGGGGCCAGACATGAATGCACGTGTCCCCTCACAGCGGGGGTACCAGAGGGCATAGACAGACAGACGGTGAACAATGAAAGAGCAGAGGGCAAGGGAGAGAGTTTATGGGGTACTGCGAATGAAGACGCGATATCCCAGGACCACCGTTTTGAAATGAATGTGGCCTGCACCCACAAGCCAACGGGGAGCATTGGTAAGGGCAAGGCCATTGTGGCTTTGGATAGGTGTCAGAATAGTACTCCTAAAGGAAATCCTGGTCTGGTCCTGGGCCCTGTTTCGCAAAAGCATCTCAGAGTTAAGATCATCTGAGTGTGTTTTGTGTTTGTGCTTTATTACTTTTATGATTAAAAGTATTAAACCTTACTGACATTACATATAATAAAAGATAATAAAAGTAGAGGGAGAAAGACAAAAACATGATGAAAAACAAACAAACAATGAAAGTAATATAAAAACAAATTAGCCTAATATGATTTTTAATCTAAGATCCTTTTCAACTAGGAAACAGGGCCCTGGGTAGTTAAGACTTAAGCCCTGGTTTAAATAAACATTTGTTCTTAACTTTGACTCATTTAAAAAAACTGATTTTGACAAGTTCAGAAATCACCTGAAATACCGTATGCAATTGTGAAGGAAAAAAGCAAACCCATGTGTGCATTTGTGAGGCTGAATCTGTGTTTGGGAGATCACTGGGAGAACAGAGTCTTACAGCATGTTCGTATAAATATAAAAAGGGGATTAGCAGAATAGAAAAAAAAAGAATGCAAGAGTTGCATGTGCCTCCCATAGCATTGATACTCATGAGATCTCTTCGAGGCCCAAGGGATCTAGGGGGAGAGTGTCTAAGGGTGAACCAGTTGGCAGCAAAGTTCAATTTACAATGATTGTTTTTGAATTTTGAATTCAGTGCCTCATATAACCATATAAAAGCCTCAAATTCCAATACATATATAATGGCTGAGTTGGTGATTCTATGCCTCGGTGATTTTGTAAGAGCTGCCCGCTTCAATTTCAGTAATGAAACACCTACAGCTTTAAATCTGTGACTTCATCTGTCTACCATGTTAGTAGCTGCAGAGGAAATTAACTAAGTGCCCATTGTTGACTTTTATTCAATGTTTATGCGTGCCTTTTTATAAGTGATAAAATTAAGAGCTATTTCAATTTACTCCTGCCTGCTGTCTATCCCTAAGGCCTCACCCTTTTAAAATCATCATACAGTACAACACTGTACGAACCTCCGCACAATTTCTGAGTGACAATCGTTTTGCTCAGGCATCCATGGGAGTAGGCTACAGCTTCAGCACACCCTCATACCATCTTGCTATTGAACACCTCTCTGCCCTTGTAATAGAATGCTACTTATCCTGACTAAGCTGATTCATTCAGTTCTGCTGTATAAACCTGTGTTTCTGTTTCTCACTGGTATTTCTTGCTCGTGTAGGTGTTACATTACTGGTGTGATATTTTACACAGGCACCTTCTACTTTTTTAAGAGGTTGATTAAATGCAGTCAGAGCAATGTTGGTCACCTTATACTTCAATAACAGTGTCTGGTGCTTTTTCGTTGCAAAAGCTGAGAGTGACTTCAACAGGAGACTAAAGTTACACTTTTTGCCACTTACTGGGGTAATGAGCCAACATTTCTGTGATCTAATCATTAAAGAGCAGGGCTGCCCTACACCTAATAAAATGAATGCTAACCTTTAAAGGTTGTTCGGTCTGCCAAAGCATTTTGTCCCATTTTTCTAAAATTGTTAATTAAATGGAATGGAAGCATTATTTATTTTAGTTTTTGTCATGAAATAAGTTCTTCCTTTGCCACATCTGTTTTTTATGACATAAGGAAAAGAAAAAATGAGCACACACACACACACACACATATATATATATATATAGATAGATACATGCGTATATACAGACGGGTGACACTCTACAACCCCACTTATAACCCCATTCACCGACCAGCACATTAAACTGGGGTGTGGCCTAGTGGTTAAGGATTAGGCCTTTGATGCAAAGGTTTGTCAGTTTGACTCCAAAAGTTAGCATCACTATGTCATGAGCCGTCTTTGGAATCAGCGTGGTTTTTATATGTACTTGTTTGCGGATCATAGTTTGACTTTCCATGTGTGTGATCAATGAAGTGTGGCTTATCATTAATCAACCTCAAAATGGTTTTGCTGGCATAAATATCATCCTGATTGCACTGGCAGCTTCTTGTTAGCTGACTTCTCATGATGCGGATGGCAGTTTGGGGATTTTTACCAACAAACTTGAAGGCCTGATCCTTAAGCACAAGGCCACACCCAAGTTTAGTGTTGAAGCTGGATGGGGGTTATAAGCGGTGGAGTGTCAGAAAGGTACAAGCTATGTTGAAATCCTCAGTGAAAGGAAGCAATTGACAACTTCTCAAAATAATAAAATGTGCGGAAACGTTCCAAAGAAAGTCAGACATATCCCAATAAAAAGTTTCATTAAAATTCTGAAAATTATTCATGGCTTTTTAAGTGCTGTGTTGGTGGAAAAGCAGTTGTTGTGGAGCACTTTAAATTAGTAATTGACAGTGCACACACATACAGTACATACACAAACACACATACACACACACAACAACAGGTGTCATAGATTTAATCATTAAACCACATCCTTTAAAAGGTAGACAGAGGTTGTTCATAATTCAACAGGTCTATGGCAGAACCCACAGCAAAAAAAAACCTAAACAGTCTTCAGAAGTGAATGGCTATATTGGTGACATTCGATTGGCTAAAATCAGTTAAAAATAAGAGGCAGCACTTCAATTCAAACAAAGAATTAAGAGTTTCATGATGTATCCAATTCATCTAGTTCATCCAAGCCAACGCCAACAGAGGTTCAATGAAACTTTACAATATCTCAAAAGGACGTATAAATAAGTAAGTATAAATATTTTTCTCCGTTTGTTTATTGCTTATTTATGGCATGGATCACGACTATAAATCATGTGTACATAAAAATTTTAATTTGATTGCACTTTATTTCACAGGTATTTGTGGCTCATAAGATTATAATATAATCTGTCATCACAAGAGACAATTTTGTCTGTGTGACACACTAAATACAAAGATCAGGCCTTTGAAGCACAAGGTTGTCAGTTCAAATCCCAAAGCTTCCATCTACAAGACAAGAGCACTCAGCTAACAAGAAACTGTCAGTGCAATCAGGATGATTTTTAAGATCCCACACATGGAAATTAAATTGTCACACTAACTATGATCCCATGGCAAAGTTGCTGGGGAAAAAAGCAGATTTTTGATGTTCTTGATTCATAAACATGTTGATAGAACACAGTGTGCCTAACACAGAATTAGCCATAACTTACCAAATGCCTGACCAATACTCATGAAGTCTTTGCTTATTTGTCTGTCTGTATTTCTGTGTTCCATAATGTGTTCTTTGTCTATTTTTGCGATGTGCTTGGAACCCTAAAATTGCTACGTCTATATACATGCCACGCTAATATACAGTATAACATCACGACCTCAAGTGTGATATTGCTTTTATTCAACAGTTCTACTAACCTACACAATATCCATCAAGCAATGATTGAGACAACCGATTATGATTTTGTCATTTATTTGGCTCCGGTAACAAATATTGTTCCTTCAGAATTCCTTTTTAAAATTTTTTTATTATTTTTCCAACAATGTGTAAATTAGAATTAGAAAGCAGAGATGAGGTCTGAGTGATGTTATACTGTATTTCCGCATTGTTGGAATGTGTCTTGGCCAATCACAGTGATTGGTCAGAAGTTCGGAACTAACTGTTTTGTGTCGGTGAGAAATATATATAGAAGGTTATATAGTTTTAATTATTATTATTATTATCTCACAAGTTTAAACTAGTGAATGGTGGTGCATTTATGTCTCACTTCCAGAAACACATGCATTGACAATTTTGCACTGCAGATGGTGATAGATCAATTATGTTGGATTGGCGATACTCCGCCACCTCAAAGAAGAAGTTGACTACTTCTGTGAGACATGGTGCTGCCCACGCAATTACTAAATGTAAAGTGGGAGGGATCTGAGATAACTAATCTTCCCATATCTATGGCATGGCTAGAGAAAATCCTGGCCTTGCTTACCTGGATTTTGGGAGTGGGTCAGAAGAGGATACCATAGTATTGATTCGGATAATATGCCTATGAACATGACAGAGATTTTCCTCCTCAAAGTTTTTCCATTCCACCATTGTCTTGTGCCATTTGATATTGTTATTTGTGCATATTGAGTGCATTTCACGTACTGTAGTGTAAGCGCCCATAGGTGGCTCAGTCATGTTTTATGTTTGATGCAATGATTTACCGTGAAGCTAGAACATTTTCCAGCATTTTCATGATATTTGATATATTATTTGATTGTTGTATTATCGTACATAATATAGACTATGGCGTAATAATCTTCTTGGGCTATACCTGTCACATAGGGCATGGAAAATACTAATTCCAATTTACTGTGCACTGATACAGTTGAAGTCGGAAGTTTACATACACTTAGGTTGTCATTAGAACTCATTTTTAACCACTCCACAGATTTCATGTTAGCAAACTATAGTATTGGCAAATCTACTTTGTGCATGACACAAGTCATTTTTCCAACAATTGTTTACAGACAGATCATTTCACTTTTAATTCACTATATCACAATTCCAGTGGGTATAGTGTGCTGTAAGTTTACTGTGCTGAATTTTTTATGTTAATATTAACATATTAACATATTAATATTAAATATGAATTGGTGTCGCCAATTCCCACAGTCTCAAAAATGTGTCATAGAGTCATATTCTGCTTAAATGTGTGCATGTTTTGTTTTTAAAAACCCCAAATCTGTGGAGGAAGTGGTGTACGCATCTTTTTTGAGTGTATACACCGTTTATACATGAGGCCCCTGGAGTTATAAATCCTTAAGTAGAACACCCATAAATTTGGCATCTGCGTGACGGGGTTAAACACTGTGTAAGAAAACATTTATATCCAAGATTATATAAAAGGTTATATACAATAAGATTATACAATAAGATTAAATAAAATCTGAAATATGTTACTATGTTTCACACGTTAATAATTATGAAATATGATTAATATATGTATATTAGATGGCAAGTGAAATGAATAGAGGTTTCCCATTTGGCGAAAAAGGTGTTTCAACAAGTGTATTCTCCATATTTGAATTCTCAAATTACTTCTCTTTGACGCTCTACTGACTATTTCTAATTTTTTCCTGTTACCTCCTGGAACCAACGTTATATCAAAATGTCTCAGATTATGTTGTTTTCTCTTATTATGTTATGTATTTATCATAACTTTGTGCCAAAGGCAAGTTGTGGGCTTAAAACATGTCACCTGGCAGAGTCCTTATGAGTATCCTTATGTTCTATCTTTTGGTTTCACCAGAATTGCGCATGTTATGGAAGGTAGCTTCTTCCAACAAGCAACTTAACACTGATGCATTTAGAGTAATAATTGGAATTTTTATGGTTGAGAAAGCAAACATTTTTAATGCAGGCAAAAGCCCTCATGTAGTTGGGGAGAAGACAGTAGGAAATCAAAAAGATGGATCACCCTAATCTGTGTATTGACATCTCTCATGGCTGAACAAATGGTGTAGTTGAGCTATATTCGCCTGTATTGATCCTCTGGCTGCTTAACATTCATGCCTTTGCTTCTCGAGGTTGACCACAGGGCAGGGGATTTGCTATCCATCCCAGCCTTTCAGAGACTCAGCAATCCCACAACCAGTTGAGATGGCTAAGTAACTTATCATACTATTGCTTAGAGTGAGGCTCATAGTATAGGAATTTTATAAATATCATATGTGCAGTACTTGATCTGGTGACAAAATATGCAGAGTCACCATAGCCTGTGCCTGGGAATTATTAGATGACTTATTAGGTGACTGGCTTCAGCTACTGCTTTTTTTTCCTTTGTCAGATTTATTTATTAATAATAATAATAATAATAATAATAATAATAATAATAATAATAATAATAATCATAATAATACAAATAATAATAATAAAAATTATAGTGTATGAACAGTCTTTTATGCACAGTGTGAGGCATTTCCTTACTTGCATTATTACTTTATGTAGTCATTATTATTTATATTCATTCTGCCATTGAATTAATGCAGCCAATGAAGTATCAACACCGACACTGACGTATATCACTGGTGAGGTTACCGACCCTAGACAGGGAGACCTCACAAGCACTGTCGCCCACTTTTCCTGCCCCCAATGTCCTTTTTCCTGCCCCCAATGTCCTTTTTCCTGCCCCCAGGTCCCACAGGAAAGATACTGCAGATGAACCTTATTGTCTTCTGAAGTGAATGCATGGGGCTTACTCTTTGAACATGAAATAATATGGTGACTGTCACTGTTCACTCTTTTTGGCTTAAAATACAAAATACAGACATAATTATGAGATAAATAATCTCAACCAAAATTGAGTATGATCTGTTTGTGCAATATGTACATTCACAAATTAGAATTTGACTCTAAATTTCAGAAAAGGTGATTGTATTTAACGTTAGCTCGTTTCCTTAAATTGCTTATGCATTATATATACTAGCCCTATCCTTGCTGCAATGTGAGGAAAAAAGCACAAGTTTGGTCACCAAAATGACAACAGGAGATCTGGTTGTTGTGGGATGCTACAGATTTCATCAAATAAATATTCAAGGCCACCTGATTGTAACAGTCCCTCATGATTTTTAATGGAGATAAAATCCCTTCTGCTCAACTGCTCAGTTGATCAGCAGTAATATCTTGTTAGCTGACTGTTTGATAAGAGAAAGGTCTAATTGAGTATATTTATCTTCAGTTTTAGTGTATTGATGCACAAACTGTTGCAATGTTGTGAATAGTAAGCTATTGTATTAAAAACTATATTGTATTATTTAATTTCATAGTTTCTAGAAAACAGGGAAAGCAGCATTCTATTACAAAACCTTAAAATGAAAGTAAATCATATTGACTCATATTTTTGGTATATATTTTTTTTAGTTGGGAAGTGTTGATGAGTTACACAAATACAGTTTTTATAGCAAAACAAAAAAGGAAAGAAAAAGCATACAGCTGAACTCACACATAACCTCACTCGAGGCTTTTGCTCTTCACTCCAGTTTTCCTTTTGAGGAAAGTTGCTCATGTTTGCATCAGAAAATCACATGCAGTCACTTCTGGTTATGTTCAGGTTTCTCCACCCTCTTTGTTTTTGATGGTTTCCCTCAAAAATATCTGCATGAGGACTTCAAGGTGTTTTATCTCGACAATACTATTTCAGACTGCATTAAGAATGTTCTCATTAACATCAATTCAAGCATGAATGACATATAAATAAAATGTCTTCAGATACGAAGAAAATAATTTTGTATTATATTTATTTTAATTGTACATACTGTGTCAATTTTGACTGCATCAATAGTAATGTGCAGTTTTCATTTGTTATACACATTCCAAAAACATCAAGCTTTTTTGGTCAGATACTTGGAAAAGGGCTTAAATGAAACAAGACAGTTGTACTATTTACAATACTTATTTATTTATAACTTATTTATTAAGTTATACTAACTTACTAGTTTACTTTCATAATTTAGGTCAAAATAAAGTGGCACAAATGCAAAGAAATCTTGGCAAAAATGCAAAGAAAACAAGTTTTTCTTTAGCAATGAAATACTGAGAGCTATACATTTCCTAAACTCAGTGTCCACAAGTGTGCAAAATCTGAGGGTGATATGCAGAAGTACTACAGATATATGATGCAAAATATAGGCCTGCTGTAAATAATGATATATTTAACTACAAATTAACTACTTTTCATCTGTATAGGAGGATATATATATATATATGGGTTTAAACACCTATCCAAACCCTGTCATAAGTTTTGTCCATTATAAAGCATATACACATTCATAATCACTCCAAAGAAAAGTTTACATTCATCTAGCACATATGCACAGTAAATTTGAATGAGTATTTTCCATTCCCTAAGTGAAAAGTACTGCCCAGTGAGATACTAATATGAAATACAGTGTATATTATGTACACTAAGATTACAATAAAATAATATTCCACCATCAGGAGGAAAATGTTCTAGCTTCAGGGCAAATCAAACATAAAACAGCTACCTAGGAACGCTTACACTACAGAATGTGAAATGCACTCAAAATGGGAAAATAACAATATCGAACATATGGCACAACACTGTGGTGGAGTGTAATATTCTCAGAAAGAATCAATGTTATGGTATCTTGGTAACTATGGTATCTTCTTCTGACCCACTCCCAAAATCCATGTAAGCAGGCGAGGATTTTCTCTTGCCTTGCTGCCAAGTCAATAAATTAGTAAAAGTAGAAAAGTAGAAAGTATAAATGCTGTTATGCCCAGCTGTAATTCATTGTTCAAAGCAAACAATAAGACATAGCAAATACTGCTGATAATGTTATAATGTATATTGGATAAAAGAGTAAACCAAATAAAGCCAACAGCACCCATTGACACAATTAAGATGAGACCGCAAATGGTTCAATTTGATCGTTAAATTTGAAATGGTCGATCGATCAAATTATTAACGGCAATTAATCGATCAACGATTAATCGTTAACACCCCTAGTGGGGGGTATTACGCGTTGATGTTTCAGAAAGTGTAATAGCGTTATACAGTGTTGTGGATTTCTCAAACGGATTGTCCCAGACAATAAATTACCACTGCATTTTGAAAGGGACATTTCTATGTATAAAACCAATGGTAGGATTGGATATTTCTTTCATATTTAGTGGCAGATATTGATGGTAGAATGATGTGGTATAATTACACATATTTATTTAGCATTTGCGTGAGCAGGGCTTTTCACAGCTTTTTTGGCATATGATCGGGCTATCTTGTTGCTATGATGGAATATGAATTATTGGTGGTGAAAATTTTTTTAATGAACTCACACATAGACGCTATTGTCCACCGTGTCATGTATGGGTATGTATAGTTGCATGCAAGACTGGGTGGGGGGTTGCTTGTTAAATGGACTTGATACGGGACAACAGTGACGTACTCGGCAGAGTTGTCACGAATCATGTACTAATAAAGCTAAAACATGGAGTTTCTTGTTTCCACTCATAGTTTGGTTGCAGGAGAAATTAATATCTGAGTTGAGCAAAATCTTAGCGCCGGTGCCATGGCCACTAGGGGATCTGTGCGAAGGGGTTACGTACAGCATTTATAGTGCAGTAGAAACCAAGCAAGCCTTGTCAGTCAGGCCTGGATAGATTTTTACAGAGCTTGGGATTGTCTGTGGAAAATGCGTATAACACACGCACGCGCACGCACACACACATGCACGCACGCACACATGCGCACATACACACACACACACACACACACACACACACACACACACACACACACACACACACACACACGTGTACACACAAAACATAACAGTTCTTTTAAGTGAATCCTTTAAAAACATCATTATGCTGTCTTTTACACTAGCATTGGTGCTTAGGTTGTCTAGACAAAGCCTCATCCCATTGATATTGAATGACTTCATTTTGTATTTGAACTGATACTTTATATGCATATGGTGCTGAATGTTGTCAATCAACTCATGACAACCCCTATAATCCTGAGAGCTTTATAAATGTGGTATAATAATTCAGTTTCGACACAATTCCTTTTTGGTTGCTATTGCCCCATCATGTTTAACATGCAGCATACCAATACACCCAAATGCATTGCTTTGGTGTGTTTGGTTGAATTTCTATTATCTTATTTGTGGGTGAAGGTCAGCAAAAGAGGTGTGTTCAGCTCTTGGTGTCCATGTCCAATAAATAATTACAGCCAAATCACACCTTGCATGCTATGTTGATTGATGCTGAAATTGCTTTTGAAAGTTCTCATAAGTTCCTTTTATAGATTAAGTGCCTCTGTAGGAAAAATAACTGCACCCAGCTGAAATGGGTGAATGTAATCAGGTTTAATGGACTCAGGAGCTTGTTGGGAATTAAATAACTATTGATTTGTTGGAATGTTCCCGTCATTACCAAATGCCACTATACACACATCACCAAGGCAGATGATATTGATGGAGGGCCTTTTTTATTTGGGATGTCTTGCATTAACCCTCTAAGAACTAGATTGCTTTAGATGTTCTGCCTTTAATTTGATAAAGGAGATTAGAGGCAGGCCAGTGCTCTAACCTCTTGCAGATGGAAAGAAAAGAGCAAAAGCATTTAAAATGATTATGGTAATATGTCAGACCGGATGAAGTATCTTCAATGCCTAAATAGTTAACAAGTATTTATGGAAGACTAGGTGTATATCCTAAGAAGGTCATCGGAATCTGCTGAATTAAGCCAATTTTATTGAATCCCTCCATGAAAATTAGCATCAAATGGCACCTGCCAAAGGAAATTCCAGCATGGAGAATACAAATGAGCAGACCAGTAAGGCATTCAACCTCTCTGCAAGAGCACATGCTTCCGTCTTCACAGGCAATGGAAGGGCCATGCATATTTACTGGAGGAAATTCTAGGCCTCATGTCTGCTGTTACTTGACGTCAAACACATTAGCAGGAGAAAAGAAATGGAATGGTGTACATGATATATTTATTAATGCGGTCACCGCCTTTCCTTTGGTCTTTTTCTATTTACCTCCTATTCTTTTAGGGGTGTTGATAAGGGTATAGTTGTTACTCACAAACCACTCCTCAATGGGATGCATATATCAATATATAAATAGTATAACCATTGAATCAGGTGTGTGATATGTATATGTCATGATTTCTCCTGTGCTGTGTGGTGTTAGATTTGCAGTCATGTCTTATTGTGGTGGTATATAGGGCCAACCACTTGTACAGACTTGTACAGCAGGAAATCTTACATTCAAATCATGGCATAAGCCCACTCCCAACTTAAAAAATGACATATTCTCAGTAGCACTGCCATACGTTTCTGAATGTTTCTGTATTTACTATTTTTGTCATAAAATATATCAACCTGCAATTGGTTGAGGAATTGTTCGCAAAAAGTATGCTAAAGCTGAATGTGAAACTTTGTTTGGTTGTTATTCGTATTTACTTGCCGGTCATCAATAATAAATGTCAGACGGACAACCCACATCACTCTTTTGAATGCTATATGTAGTTATCATACAAGTTGTGAAGGGTAATTTGCTGCCCTCTGCAGCCACCCGGCCCCTTGTCCTACTGTGCCAGTAGCTGTGTAATGAGCTGGTTCCAGCATTCTCTATCAATGTCAACATGAATGCAGCGATATCAATACAGTCTTCTTCTAAAGCAGTCTCCCAAGCTTTGTTTAACACATGACATTTACCCTGCTACTTCAAATATTTCAGGAGTGTGCTGTTTGGCTTCCCTGAACGAAGGCAACTTCCCAACTCTTGCAGATAAAAAACAGATAGGGGAAGTGAGATTGTGAGTTGCTTTAGATAGATAGGGTATAATCTCTGACCCTATTACCATTGCTACATTGTTAAAGGCTATCGCCTGACAGTATACTAACTCTTTTCTATAAAGGAGCAATCATTCACCTTTGAATCTTTGAGACATCAATTGTTATAGTGCAATGTATAGTTAAGTGTATGACCCTGGGTGGCTCCTGCGGTTCAGTGGTAAGTGTATGTAAACCACAGGACAAATGTTGGTATTCTGTTGTCCATGTTGAGTGCTATACCTCAGTGAAAAGCTAAGATAATCTGAAACAAATGTACAGTGACAAATGTAACATATACAAGCTTGACTTCATATTAATGACTTCAGGGAATAGTCCTGATATTGTGAAAAATATGTTTTCATATTGAGTACAGCGGTCTTATGGCGAGAATTCTTAAATTCAATTTTAAACCGCAATGATGCATTTTTCAATCTATGCGCCATATATCAGAAATCCCAGGCCCCTTTCTAATAATAATAAAACAAAATTAAACATATTTAACTAAAATCAACCAAAATTAATGCACTTGCTCAAAGCTTATTAAAAAAAAATTAAATATGGAAAAAAAAACTTAAATTAAATATGCAAAAAATTTTGTACACAGCTTTATAAATAACAACAGTGTGAACATGTCCATAAATTACATAATCCTTTTTTATTATTTTCATGGTGCAATTCCAAGTAATGAGAGGGAGGGAGAGTGGGAGATTTTTTGGATGTCCTGTGTTTGTGTGCTTGTGTGCTTCTTGCTGTGGAATTGTGTATGGGGGGGGGGGGGGCGGGGGGGGGGTGTAGAGAACCTGGCAGGTCAATAAAAACGAAGGTCTAGATGGAGCCCGATCTACTACAGGACTGAACATTGGTGTGTATGTTCGGATGGGTGCAATTCTGGAAGAGCCTCACCTATATGGTCTGAATTTAAACTTTTTATAGAAAGCTGAGTAAACTGCTCTCGCTCATGCACATATGGACACACACACACACACACACACACACACACACACACACACACACACGCACACACACGCACACACACACACAAAATAAGTGCATACTGTATCTATGCTGTATGTTTGCCTGTATTTTTTTCTTTTCCATTCAATTCCATGAATGTGAAGAATATGGGTGTGCTATCTGTATGATTCCTGTAACCCTGTATGTTTGGGTGTGCGGTTAAGGGCACTCGCAGGTCACAGACAGTGAAGAAGATAACGGCCTGGTCGATTGATCAGATGAATGAGATTTTTTAACCTTGGATTCACTTCAGCAATCTGACTGGTCTGAATTAACAGCCTTGCGCTTGAACCCCCTAGTCACTCCTGTCTGAAGGTTAAAGCAGGTATCGGAGCGGTCAGTGACCAACAGTTGACCCGTTGAACTCATCTCTGCTGCCTCGTAAACAGACGCAGCCTGTCCATGGGCTTTTTTCACTTGTAGTCGTCCCTGAACAGTTCTGGCCTGGGAGGGATACAAAGTAAGACAGATGGTTTCCCACAGACTTCCCCGCTAGCACTTTCATCTTTCATCAAACTATTAATTCATCTGTTCGGATGGATACGTTCACGCACAGGACCAAGATGAATATTAATGAGATTTTTAATAACTCCCTACATTTGCATTCCCAGTAACTCTTTACATGGTTCTAGCTGATTAAAATGAATCATTTACATAATTAACATATGGTTATAGTGTTGGCTTTAATATGCTGATTATCTCAATACTTTTGTCTCGACTCTATTGAATTCAGACCATAGTTATTTCTTGAAATAAGAATGGTTTATTCCTGAGGGTACAACATCCCTAAAGCCTAAAATAACTTTCCAAAACAAAATTAGATTGGCCTTTAAAAAAAGAAAGAAAGAAAATGTTCTCATAACTTGCATTCTCTTGACAGTGGGGTATACTTCCTCTTGTGGTTTTGGTGTATGCCTATATTCTGACTCATCTAAGTGTAAGAACATGATCTTTTGAAAGTGAACAACTTGAGCACTACGTACATGCACAGAGTAGTATTAACTCTGCATGAATTCATGTGTCCCTGAATGGCCTAGTTCATTACTGTAACATTGAGTTTCTATTGCCATGGCTTTATCTCATCTAGTGGAAGACCCATCTAGTAAAGGTTAGTGACACTGGCACTATTACATACAAAACAGCCTGCATACATTTATTACAGCATTGCTCTTGAAAAGTTATATATTTTTTTCTATCAACCAAATTTGTAGTAAACATTTAAACTGTGATATTATTTAATGGCAGAAAAAACTAAGCATATACAAATACTATGTGTGCACCCACATGCACACAAACACACACACACACACACACACACACACACACACACATACAAGCAGTCTACCATCCGCCTACTCACAGGACCACTTACATCCACCCTACACAGACTATATGAATTAAATACCTTATTTGTTATTTGACTACAAGAAAGCCATGAGTGAAAAGGCCATACTATAATTCAGCCAGAACAACTATTTGCTAGCTATGTTGTCAAACACAGTCGACCAACAGAAAATATGTTCTAATTTGGTGCAATGCATGCAAACAAGTGAGATATGATATCCTCTCATGATATCCAGAAATGAGGATAACCATTGTTGAAGAGATAAAGAGTCTAGGGCTTTCCAACATTAGGCAACTATCTTTATCAGCTGTAAGGGCAACCAACACTAACCATCTCTGTAAGATTTAACAAATGGCAATCCTTTAACAATAAAACAGTTGGAGATGATTGTATCTTTCCAGAGTCTGATAGATTTTTTTCAGATACCAATTTCCAAAATAAAAAAAAAACAGCAGGACATTCCCAGACCATATGGATAAAGGTGCCAGACGTATTATGGAATACAATGAACAGTTTAGGTTAGGGGTTATTTTAATTTTAAATAACTCACGGGGGGTGCTGTAGAGCCTATGAACATAATTATAGTGAATATTTTGATGGTTTTGATTTCTAGAAGACAAAGATACAGGATGTTATTCCAGACCTTATTCCAATGAGGCGGCAGTGTAGTATAATGGTTAAGGAACTGGTTATTCCACAGGCGGCAGTGTAGTATAATGGTTAAGGAACTGGCCTTGTAACCGAAAGGTTGCAGGTTCGATTCCCAGGTAGGACACTGCCGTTGTACCCTTGAGCAAGGTACTTAACCTGAATTGCTTCAGTATATATCCAGCTGTATAAATGGATAATATGTAAAACATGATAAAAAAGTTGTGTAAGTCGCTCTGGATAAGAGCGTCTGCTAAATGCCTATAATGTAATGTAATGAATCCTTTTCTCTATAAGCATGTAGTGATTAGACACCAAACCCCGTCCTGCCTTGAGAAGTTTGTATTTTATGGAAAAAAGTGAGAACCTATTTCTTCCCCTAAAGTACCCCTTAAAGTTAAAGCTGTTAAAAAAAGTGGCAGGTAAATTATGGCGAGGGTAAATTATGGCGAGACTGAAGATCCTTCAATGCATTGAGCCCATGATGCTCTGTATGGGTTGACTACGCAAAATAAGTTAAAAATTACATAATGTGAATGTCCTTTCTGGTTTATTTTAGCATCAAATGAGGGACAATAGACCAAAATCTTGCTTTCCTGACTTCAAAAGGAAGATTTGAAAAGACTACATTTTGAAGCTTATATGGGCTTACTAAATTATCCTGTATGGAATGCCATGCAATCTATAATCTATACATTTGGATAGAACCAGGTCTAAAGGGCTTGCAGTGTAAATGTAATTGTAAACTTGGGATACATTAGCCTCCTGAGCTGTTTTGCCTTTATTTAAAAAAAATAAAAAATTTAATATCTAATTTATTTAAAAAATACATTTTTAATATATACATTTATAAAATTAATAAATGAAGGAGAGAGATGAAGGAAAATGGAACAACAAAAATTGATGCATGGCAATAGACTCTTTTTTTAAAAATGGAAATGCGTGTCTAAAATGAATTTGGAATTATGTCCATCACTCCAGATGTGATATCACCTGTTTTTATAATTGATGTAAAATGACTTGAGAGTGTGGCTTGCGTGGAGGGAAACACGTCTAAAACAATATATTTGAAGTGCTGCACCACATGATTGTTTGCGTGCATACAGTACACACCTTTGCATAGGTAGCTATGAAAGACAGCACCAAAAAGATGAATGCTGCTGTTTTGTTAAGTAATATCAGTGCATTGCAGCTACAGACTACATGAAGGAAGGAGCATATGGAATACCTTTAATTATTGACAGGTTTTGTTTAACTATGACGCTCCCAGTATCTGCACTTGCATCAGCTGCTGTGTGGTAAAGCTCCATACCACAATACAGCCAGGCAGCATTGCAGCAGGTCCATTTTGTTCAGACACACTTGTAGGGGATCAGGTCGTTATATTGATCATGTCTCATTTTGTGGACTTGTTGGGCATAGACTTAGACATGGGATAAGAAAGATGAGAACAGCATTCTTCCTTCTATATTCCGTACTGATGATGCAAGTAGGTTGCCTGCCTCCATATATAAAATGCCAACTCACTTTTGGAAAAATACTTAAAGCATGTACTGACCAGCTATAACTGAATTATGTTGTGATTAATGGAAGTATATATAAGTGAAATAGATAATATTTGAAGTTTGTAATAATTAATTTTGACAATGACATGAATTAACCAACAGGTAGCTATTACCTGCTATACGGTATCTATTCTGACAGTGGATTGGGAGCAATCCACTTAAAGTTTTTGGCCAATGTAATTGTCAGTAACAAAAAAATTACAAATTGTGCCTGTATACTCGTACACTTAGCTTCAGTTCTTTTAAATTGATTTGTGTCAGAGTAAATATTAGAATGTTTAGTAAAATAATGTGTGGACGCATGTACATTTTTGTGTCTGTGTGTGTTTCTAGTCTTATTCAAGTTTCACACCTTACACTTCCATTTGCATTATTACTCCTTTAAACATCTGCAATGCTGGGAAGGTTAAATCTTTCCTCGCCAGTCCCATTACTCAGTGGTTATTATCAGTAATAGGACAGACCAGAATGAATATAAAATATGGATCTCATATTTTGTCCAATTACTACTCTTTGCCCATCATTATTTTGCTGTAGGCATGATTAACTCTAAAGAGCCTTGACATTTTCTCTAGAAAGAGCTGGGGGTTAGAGTAAAATAGTGAACAAAATGGTAGCCACAACATCCCTGGGATGAATATCAATGCATTTTGACCCTAAATAATTATTGTGGTATTTCCGCATCACCAGTAAAGGATTTGTGATGGTCTGTGTATTGCATACTAAGCTGGTGCTTACATTAAAATCACAAGTCCTGGATATTAAAAAATTATAGCCTCAGATCCTTTTTACATTTGATTTAAAATTTGTGAAATTTGCCAACAAGTTTGTGATCTCAAAACCCAGTAAAATAAAAGGCATGTCTCATCTCTGTGCTGGCAGAAACTAACTAATTTCTAAGGTAATTATAAATCATTATCTTATTTAAGAACTATAGCAACCATCATAAAGCAAGTTTTTTCAGCAATGGTATAATACTATCTTGCTTGCCTGGGTGGAGATGAAAAAATCTTTATCTGATCTTCCATCGTGAATTTTGTTAAATATATATGGCATATATGATATATGAATGCCTAAATTGTTCATTTATACTGTATATGTAACAATCTAATTATTGTGGTTATTAAGATATAAAAAAGATATTAAAAAAATACAGCTTGCATAAACACATTCACAAATAATTCTCAATCTAAAAATAATTACTGAAAAATAGTCATCATCCCACAGTACAGTCGTGGTAAAGGCACCTTTAAAACTGAGTGACAACCACAAATGCAAGGATTTGTATGAATAAGCTCCTTGATTCTCCGTGATCATATTTTTAAAATACATCAGTTCCTATGCACAAGGCAATGGTAATCAACTGAGTAATCGACCCATGCTTACCCCAGGATTCAGTCAACATTTTAAACCATAATTCATCCTTAAAGTGAACTAAAATTGCAGAAAATTACAAATTATAAATAACTCTTTTTTTTTTCAGCTCCAGTTATTAGATTTGTGTTGCTTGCATTTGAGAAAGTTGGGACTTTGTTTATAAACACAATAGACCAATGTGGGATTCAGGGCTCTCTGGCTCCAAAGGCTTCCTATTTTAAGAGACAGTTGACTGTTCTTGGTATCCAGGGGTATGAATTTAAGTGACTAATTTGATTTGAAACCCAAGACATTCAGTTGAATGCAAATACATTCATGAAAATCAACAACCACACCCCTGGATACCAGGGATGTTTATTCTCTTCATAAACAGAGAATATGAAGCCAGAAGCCAGCAATCCCAAATTACATTGATCCTTTAAACAAAGACCACAGCCTTTTTCTTATGTGCAATTATCAAAAAGTAAGCAATTCTTAAACAGGAACCTAATGTGAAATACTCTTAAAGGTTGTATCAGCGATTTTGGGTGACGTCACTTCTGAAGCGAAATCCCAAACAAACATACTTATGAATAATTATGTTATATTTTAAAAAATAGTGTTCAAGCATCCAGAATTATAACCATGTGAATAATGTTTGTAAGAAACCAAACCGTTTGTAAATCCGTCAAGATTTCAGCGAGATAAGAGTATTAGCGTTTGTGCAGATCATTGTGATTGGTTGGAATACTGTTTATTTTGGTTTTGAGTGGTTGGTAGTACCATTTGTTTTTGTGTACGATCTCGGAGCATAGGCTGCCTACAGAGACGCGTTTTTTTGACGGCCTGCTTATGGGGCGGGCAGCTAGCGGATCGTGAGGAAAAATCAGATGAATGTGATCATTTATGTTTCCACCCAAAATCGCTGATACAACCTTTAATATACAGTACCATTCGCTGCATTTTGAGTTCATATTTTCCCAGTGGAGGCTATAGAGAGCACTTCAATTGTTACGTTATTTCACTTCAAATTTAAAGGGAAACTTCAATTTGGTATAAAATAAGTAATTTTGTTGAGCCTTTGTGTTTGAATAGCGTGAATACCAGCAACATCAGCTGTTCCTGCTGACCATTAACAACATCGCCGTTCATTCCGGATGTCAGGCTCCCAATTAATTCCCATTCATATTTGGGATATCATTTCAAGGACTAAAGTTGAATGTATTCAGACTAACCTTGACCTGAAATACCATGCAGGAGAATATGTAATTTGTAGCTGATAATTCCTCAGGCTTGGCAATTGTTTAGTGTCCTGTCACAACATTAATTTTCTGCTTTTGCCTGTGCATTAACATATACAACATAATTTGTCCACTTTTTTCTTGTCTGCTACTTACAAATCAGATTAGTTCTTTTTTCCACAAGCACATGACAGATATACTATTGGAGTGGTTGCCAACTAAGTAAGGTGAATAATGACATTAACAACTAACTGGTATTTACAGAAACCATAATACCGATCTGCTGGTATCAATTTGATGGGATTTATTTATTATTGTTTATATATTTATTGGAGACAGCAAGCTGCCAAAAATGGTCTGAGCAAAAGTTGTTGCTGTAGTCTATAATATCAAGAAATGACAGAAGAGTGCTTAACCGTAACTGCCTCCACAGTAGAAGAAATCTTATTTTACACAGATAAGTGGTCACTTTTCTGCCCTCTTGATTTTGTTTCAGTGCTAGGTTTATGTGCATTCATATGAAGTGTTTTGAGAAAGAGGTATCATCAGTGTATGGGTTCTAGATCTGTCGAGCTTGTTTGTCTATGGAGTGCACTGTGCTTGGTATCCATTGAAAAGAAATACACCTACCGCTCAGGTAGATTCTTATTTTAGTCTTTTTAATTAACATTTCCATGATATATGCAGGAATTCCAATGGCATTAGGCATAAGTCTGCTTTTGTAAATGTCAGTATGAGGGCATAGTGCACACTGAGCTTTTTCAGGCTCCAACGTCATCCTCTGTTTTGGATGGGCTCAATTATCTCACCATGCGAGGGCCCAATCTTTTAACAGCAGACTAAATGTTTCTTGTCAGAAGGGGGAAGGGGATTTAAAATCCGGTCTACAGGGCCACAGGAGCTGGTAGCAGTGTAGAATTATTATTATTTTTTTATTATTTAAAAAAAAAAATTTTTTTTTATAAAATTGAAATGTAAACTAACGTTAATTAAGGATCACACCTGATGTTAAATTCCCCTCTTGTGAGGCTATGTGAGGCTTGTGAACAGCTGCTAATGGCTCGCACCTTGTCGTGGTACAGCATCAAAATTAGCATTTGTTTATCCGACCTTGATTAAGATTACACTGCACTCTCCCTGGTCTCATGATTACTGCAAATAGCTTGAAGGAAAGCATTTGAATATTGGATAACATGTGTAATTTAATAGCATGTTGGAGCCGTGTGTTTGCGGCCCAAACAAATTACCAGACAACTAAGTCAGTAGTTAAGCAGAAAGGCATGTTTTGCATACTTAATTTGTTGTTATTAGTCACACACATTAGGAGTCCTGTTACACCAGATACCATTAATCACTACAGAATGCTGATGTTCTGTTTTCTGAACATCCCGCCAGTCAGGTGCAAAATACCCGGAAAGCAGTGCCTTATTCAGAAGGCCCGGCCTGAACTAGAATTTGAAGTGTAAAATTTTGATTGTTCAGCAGGCTAGGCAGTTTTTTTAGCCATCATCATCATCATCATCATCATCATCATTATCGCAGTGAGGAATGTGATTAGCCATTTCAAATCAGTGATCCGTGAAGATAATTTTGGGGTTTGTGGGGGAATATGTGAAGCAAATATTTTTATTTTGGGGTTCCTTGCGAAATGATTGAAGCCACTTTACCTAGTTTTATGCAACAACAGAAAAAAAGCACTGCTCCAGATAATGTTGGAGAGGTGTGCTTAAGGATCAGCTAGTTAATAGAGACCTGTCAAGCCAATACAAAGCATGCATACACAGAGGAAAAATCTGAAATAATTTCTTCTTGTTTATATGTTGTAGCATGTACAATATGTTGCATCAGTTTCCCCAAGAAGCACTATACATTGAAAGTGTTGACAATGAAAGACAGATGTCTCTCCTGTTTAAAGACTAGTTTACGGCACTGTGTAATGTTACAAGCCAATGAATTGACAAGTTTAAAGCTATGTCTATAAATATAACTGTGTGGCGCAATCAGGCGAATGCTGAAATCAAGGCCACTGGAAGCACCTCAGGGTAATTATGATGCCCTAGAAGATAATGCACTTCAGGAATTCCGAACAACGCACAAGCGAAAAGAGACAAGCCTGGTGTCTACCAGAGGTGCTTTTGTCTTAATGAGTGCATTTCAGTCTGAAAATGATTTACAGAAGAAAACCTATTTACTGTTAGCGAGCTACCATTATTTTCTGAATATCAAACTAGCTAAATACTGAACCTAACTAGCACTACATAGATGACCAAATAACCTAGCAACCTAACTAAATTATGTAGGCCTACTGTAACAAGCTAGCTTTAGGTATCTCAATTAGTTACATAGCATTAGCAAACTTGAGCGATCTATGTGAGTTTGTAGATTACTAGTGCTTGCTAGCTAATAGGCCGCTTAAATTGATTAGCATAAAACCAGCAGTAACCAACTTGGAACAATAATAGACCAGAATTAACCAGCTTAGAGTTTAGAATTTAGGTCTCTTCGCTATTTATTTATTTATTTCTCAGCAGGGTTGTTTTTACTGTTAAACAAATAAGCAAGCGAGTGATGTGTTACAGAAAACTAGAGGAATCTAGAATCCCTCTTACACATAAAATCGCATAAAATGTCTGACTAGCTAGCGAGTTAGTTAAGCTATAGTCACACTTTCATTGCTACACTACCACAAAATCAAAAGCAGTGAGTTAGTAGGAGTTTTCTGACATATTTCTGGATAGAACTAGAAGCCAGTTCCCAGCTTGCATTATTTTGATGTAACTTTTTGATGCAAACGAGTCCTTCTGCTTTTGCAGACTCCTGCACAAGCTGTCTGATCAGTGTTCCTGAAATGTAATTTCCGTAGCATAGCAGATGAGCCGCCATATCCATGTGTAGTACAATTTGGATCCTGTTTTAAACAAGTCAGAAGAAGTTACATCAAAGAATAAGGTTGCTTCTTTGTTAATATAGCCAGTAAGTATGTTTGCGTGTATTAATATGGAACTGATTTTCGAAGTGAGAAGGATTGACCTTGTATACATGATATATTCACACACTTGTCAGCCAGTTAGAATCGATATCCATGCTGTGGTGTGTGTGTGTGCGTGCATGTGCGTGTGTGTGTATGCGTGTGTGTGTGTGTGTGTGTGTATGCGTGTGTGTGTGTGTGTGTGTGTGTGTGTGTGTGTGTGTGTGCGTAGCCTACAGTGCAGTGTGCAAGTATTTTTGATGTTTTGGTTCTGTAGACTACACCAGCACATTGGATTTGGAATGAAACTATGAATATGAGGTTAAAGTGTTGAATGTCAGTTTCAATTTTAGGGTACTCACATCCATATTGGGTGATCCATGTAGGAATTGCAGATGTTTTTATACATAGTCCCCTAATTTTAGGGGAGCAAAATTAATAGGACACTTGACTGCTTGGTTGTTTCGTAACCAACTGTGTGTCTTTGTGTCATTAGTCCATGCACAAGAAAACTTACAAAAGGTTTAGAGTTGATTCTTGGTGTGGAATTTGCATTTGGAGTCTGTTGTTGTTGTCTCTCAACATAAGGACCAAATAAATGTCAATGTCAGTAAAGCAGGCCATCGTGAGGCCTGAAAAATCTGAATAAATCGATCAGAGACAGCCAAAACATTGGGTGTTACTCAGTTACTTACCTCATATGCAATGGGCCTCTTGCAAGAAACACTCATATGCATACATTTGTTCTTATGTGGAAGATGAGAGCGGTTTACATGATTTTATGATATTCACAATCTTTCTCTGTAAATATATATATTTACACGAGAGGGGAGAATGAGAAGAAAGGAAATATTTTTTTTATTGCGGGTTCATGCAGTGTGTCATAAAATTACTGCAGTTTTGAATAAGGCTAGGTGTCTGTCACTGAAAATATTGGCTGAATTCACAGCTTTAAAAAAAGTTTGAAAAATCATTGAAAATTGAAAAAGAGGAAGAAATCAGAGTGCTTTAAAAAAACATTTATTAATCTCATGTGCAACAGTGGGAAATGATTGACATAACATGCACAACAGTAGCAATTGCTTGAAGTTTAAAAAAATAAATCAGTGGCCAGCTGCCACTATAACAAATACGATGAAAATACGTTGATAGGCTGATTCATTTAATCACTTCGGTCCATCATGGAAAGAAAGAGCTTGCTTTTTGCCTTAACAAAACATTGTTAGAAACTGATTGAGTCAGATATCAAATTGAGTCAGATATCAAATATCAAATAGCCCACATATTGCTACCCCCCCCCCCCCCCCACACACACACACACACACACACACACACACACACAAATAAACAGTGAATGAAAGATTTCCCATTTTTTATATTTTTGTAAACTTTTAGTAAACACTGGCAGCAAAAACTTAATTAGCATATTTCAGATCGTGGATTGCATTTTATTCTCAGAAAGCGAAGCTGTGCAGTCAGAAGCGTTAACCTTGGCAGCCTGTGTAAAATGCTCTGCTACTTTAACAGCCCAGGATAATGTACGACAGAAAACGCTGAGGCTAGCAGGATCAAATGTGCGGTTTTGTCATCGACTTTAATGCTCCTGTGTCTTCAAGTGACTCCGTGAGCCCTGACATTTTTTCAGGCCGTGTGGAGCACCCTCAGGAAATGCACGCGCCTCCGTACGGGGGCCCTGTCACCCTGTTTCTCTGATGGTCCTTTTTCAGGAAAGTGCTCTAGTGTTTCCACATTCTGACCGAGCTCACGCTGACCAGAATAGATTAGTTTTCAGTACAAATAAGATGCATGCAAGCATCGTGTGTCAGGATGCATTAGAAAAAAAGGAAAATAAAACAAAGTGGCCTACTCTCAGTGTGTGCCACCAGCAACGGAAATAACAACACAGATTAATTTTTCTTTTTTTAATTACTCCTTAACACTTATGTGTCTATATTGTAATGGACAGCCTGATCTAATCTCCTTATGCAAAAAATCTACTTCCTGGCACAGCAATATGACTGCTTTACTTTAGTTTATGTTTGACTTATAGATGTTTCCTTCTACTGGGACATCTCAACAATAAGTACATGTGTTAGTAATGATATGATAATATTTACCAGGAACGGAAATTATTAAGGTTGAAGCATCTCACTGAAATTAGTGTTGCACCATAATGGTTTCAATGAGAAAATTATGCAGATCCTGTCCTCCCTTGGCAATCTTATATCTGCAAAGTCAGTCAGTATTTATGCAGTAAATGTAAAAAGTGGTAATTTTTTCCACTGCCCCCTCCACATTTTAGAAATGGACTTTTGTTTCCATGTGGACATAAGCAATTCTGAAAATGCTGTGAGGAGAAACAGAATTACTTCTCTATTATTGCTGATTACTTTAAGTAATGGCATATAGTTTAATTTAATTAGAGTGCTTTGTATTGGAGCACTGAGTGAAAACTCGGTTGAGATAATAGCAACTACACACATTAACCTCTCAGTCAGGAAACATATTCTTTAATGTCCTTGCGCAACCATTTGTGTGAGAGTCGGATGGTCTGTGCTTAATTTGTGCCGGATCCTACAGGATCCGGGACCTCTCCGTTTTGGCCTGCCTGCATTCCAGGACCTCTTTGTGTGGATCCAGGATCTCAAAGTGAAAGAATAAATAAATTATATATATATATATATATATACACTACTCACAAAAAGTTAGGGATATTCGGCTTTCGGGTGAAATTTCAGGATGAACCTAAAATGCACTATAACCTTTACAGGTGAAATTAATTTGACCTTCTCTAAACTTTTGAATGCACATGTCCAACTATTCAATGTTTCAGTACTTTTTGCACAACTTGCTGTTCTCTAACAAGGAGCTGAACGGCAAAATTCACAACAGGTGTTTGATCCATGAATCGACCAATAAATTTCCTGGTTCAATTAGAATTGGTATTTAAACAGTCCTCTTCATCATGCTGTTCACATTTTGACATCATGAGACCAAGACTATACCTAACAATTGATCAACAGTACCTCGCCATTGCGAGGCTTCAAACAGGATGTTCTCAGAGGGAAGTGGCCACTGAGCTTAGAGTGTCACAGAGTGTCATCAGCAGGTTGCAACAGAGATACAGAGAGACTGGAAGAGTCACAGAAAGGCATAGAAGTGGACGTCCTTTGGCCACATCCCACACTGATGACCGCTTCATTGTGAACAGTGCCCTGCGGAACCGGATGATGAATGCCACTCAACTCCAGGCACATTTAAGGGAGGTGAGAGGCACCCAAGTGTCACGTCAGACCATTCGAAACCGTTTACATCAGCGTGGCCTGCGTGCTAGACGACCTGCAAGGGTACCTGACCACACCACCAGGCACAGGCGTCATCGTCTTGCATGGGCCAGGGAGCATTTACGCTGGACGAGGGACCAGTGGGCCTCAGTGCTGTTCTCTGATAAAAGTCGATTCACGTTGAGCAGAAATGATGGCCGCCAACGATGTTGGAGACGTCAAGGAGAGCGCTATGCATCAGCCACTGTTGTCACCAGACGACCCTTTGGTGGTGGCGGTGTTACAGTGTGGGCAGGTGTGTCTAGTCAATACAGAACTGCCCTACACTTTGTGAATGGTACAGTGACAAGCCCATACTACCTGAATAACATCATTAATCCAGTCATTGTGCCCCTGCATGAACAACACAGGCCTAATTTCATCTTCATGGACGACAATGCTCCAGCTCATCGAGGTTGCATCATTAGGGAAAGGCTGCTGGAGACTGGGGTACCTCAAATGGAGTGGCCTGCACTTTCTCCAGACCTGAATCCCATAGAAAACCTATGGGATCAGCTGACTCACCGTGTAGAGGCTCGTAACTCTGTACCCCAGAACCTCAATGACCTGAGGGCCGCCCTTCAAGAAGAGTGGGATGCCATGCCTCAGCAGACAATAAGTCGACTTGTGAACAGCATGAGACGTCGTTGTCAAGCTGTAATTGATGCTCAAGGGCACATGACAAGTTATTGAGACATTGACATTTTTGTTGTGGTATACCCACCACTGTTGTTGGCTTTTGTTTCAATAAATTGTTTGAGATGAGGAAATCACCATTGCATGCTTCTACTTAAATGCCCTACTTTCATGATACGTATAATATCACTGTAGCGTGAACTTACATTTTCCATAAATTTCACCCGAAAGCCAAATATCCCTAACTTTTTGTGAGTAGTGTATATATATATACAGATCCTTTCCAAAAAAATTGAATGTCATGGAAAAGTTTTTTTTTTTTCCATAATTCCATTCAAAAAGTGAAACTTTCATAGATTATAGATTCATTACACACAAAGTGAAATATTTCTAGCCTTTATTTGTTTCATTTTTCATAATTTTGGCTTACAGCTCCAGAAAACCCCCAAAACAGTATTTCAAGAAATTAGAATAGTGTGTCGAAAATCAGCATTTACTTCAGTTGTTTCAGAGAATGAATGTTTTAGACTGAGTGTCACATTATCATCTAATTTACTCAAAACACCTGCAAAGTTTATCTCAGTTTGGTTCAGTATGGGGAAGACTGCAGACTTGACAATTGGCCAGAAGACCATCATTGACACCCTCCAGAAGATGGGTAAGCCACAAAAGGTCATCGCTAAGGAGGCTGGCTGTTCACAGAGTGCAGTGTCCAAGCATATCAATACAACGTTTAGTGGAAGGGAAAAATGTGGCAGGAGAAGGTGCACAAGCAAAAGAGATGACCGTAGGCTTCAGCGGATTGTCAAGCAAAGACGATTCCAAAATTTGGCGGAGATGCAGAGGGAGTGGACTGAGGCTGGAGTCAGTGCTTCAAAAACCACCACGTACAGACGTATCCGGGACATCGGCTACAGCTGTCGGATTCCTCGAGTCAAGCCACTCCACTCATTCTCAGAATGAATTGTTTCAACATAGATGTACTGCCTGTAATGTAAGAAATTGAAAGAATGATGAATGAAAATAAAGCATTTAGCACACATTTGGTGCATCAAGCCTGTTTTGGGCATTTGGCCATAAATTCAGGGTCCACGTCACAGTGTGTGTCCTCATTGTTCATGCACCATGGGTAAAACCTTTTGGCATGGCAAATCCAAGCTTGACATTGGTCCGGTGTGATGTTGTCACATGACACATTCATGACCTGAAGAGGAGTGGAACGCTGTTCACACCCCCTTTTATGTATATGGTGACCAATTGCAGTAAATCAATTAGAAATTAGCAAAAGCCTTGTCATTATGTATGGTCGTCATGTATCATACATGTAATTTATATATTTATATTTAACAAACACACATTTTAATTCTGTAGTTCTCAAAATCCATATACAAAAACAGTTTATTTTTATTAATACATTTTTTATTAATTTACTTGTATGCTCAAGCATTCTAGCAGTCTAGGGGCCACAGCGGGATCATTTGTCAATTAACTACAATAGCTGAAACAAATTATGGTTGATAGTACAAACATAGAAACCGCATTATACCTTGTTATCCTCCATTTTAAAATGTGACATTAAACATGGCCTTATTCTAATTCAAAATTAGAAGAATTTGTCAAAATTAGCCAGCTAATAAGAAATTCAGTGGATATGCCATACACGTTTAACCAACAGGCTAAGTTTATTTTGATTGAAGCTTAGTATTTTTATAGTCCAAATGAAATGTTAGACTTAGCTAGCCATCCAAATCTTGACATTTTAAGAACATTAACATTATCTAGGTTACTTGCCTTGTTACTGATGGGATTGCTATGACAGTAAACTGCTTAGGAACCTACCTTGACACATATTGGGATGGCAGGTATGCCATCCGCCAAGTTACAGCTTGGCGGGGCATGCCCCATACCTATACAGCACCGAGAGTTTGGCACTTTTCAGGGTTTCCTACAGAAGTAACCACAATGACCATAGACTCTGAGCCCTTAAAAACATTAACTTCTGTATGTTCTGACCTCATGTAACCACACAGCATTCAGATACAACTTCACACATCCAGACAATAAAGTCCCAAACTTGGGTTATTTTGCTGTTTTTCTCCTTCCTCTTCTGCTTCTTCTTCCTATTTTTCCTGCCAAACTGCCTGCCTCCGTTGCGATGTTATCCAATGGGGAGAATTATTCTTTGAGGGTATGGTCCGTATACCTGCTCATCAAGCTTATTGCCCAATAAAAAACAAAAAAATAAAAAACGCTTCATACTAATGTTTTTTAATGTTAATATAGCTAATGGTCTCATGCTTTCCAAGAAGGTACTGTAGCCTAATGGTTAGAGTTGCTCTCTCTCACACAGAGGCTTGTGGGTTTGAGCCCAGCAGAGCACATGCTTATTTTCCACAAAAACAATGTGCAACTGTTCAGTACTTTTCATTTATTAGACTGTTATTATTTTCACATTAACACATTAACACATTTTTATTGCAAAGGCAAAAGAGGTTTCCAATATTAACTGTTCAATGTTTCACTTGTATTTCACTTGTGCTATATCACACCCTCCCCAAACCGGACGCTTGCTCTTGTCTAGTTTGGGGAGGGTGTTATGCTCTGCTCTAGCGGTCATGACGGACTGACTGTATTTCTTTATTCATTAATTTCTTCTCTTCAGCTCTGTTCACTTTTATATATCCTATATTTTATAGTATCCTTTTCACACATAACACAATGTCACCATAAAATTAACTACTAGGAAAATTAAGAATTTATGATAATACATTAAGAATCGACGATAGCCTACTATAAGCTGCAACCCCTTAAAGGTTGTATCAGCGATTTTGGGTGGAAACATAAATGATTACATTAATCTGATTTTTCCTCACGATCCGCTAACTGCCCGCCCCATAAGCAGTCCGTCAAAAAACCGCGTCTCTGTAGGCAGCCTATGCTCCGAGATCGTACACAAAAACAAATGGTACTACCAACCACTCAAAACCAAAATAAACAGTATTCCAACCAATCACAATGATCTGCACAAACGCTAATACTCTTATCTCGCTGAAATCTTGACGGATTTACAAACGGTTTGGTTTCTTACAAACGTTATTAACGTGGTTATAATTCTGGATGCTTGAACACTATTTTTTAACATAACATAATTATTCATAAGTATGTTTGTTTGGGATTTCGCTTCAGAAGTGACGTCACCCAAAATCGCTGATACAACCTTTAAGACATCGGATTTATAAACCTCCAATTCCCCAAACATATCTGATTCATGGTTAGTCACTTTAAAAAAAATACTATAGACTCAGAACATTGCTCTAGTCTACGCTACTCTGCAGGCAATGTAGCTTACTGCAAACACTTTTAATTATAATAATAATAAGAAGAATAACCTCTGGTAAGCTACTTTCTTAGTAGTATTTTCTTTCTGGCTAAGATGGCTAGCGTCAAGCCTTAGTATTGCGAGAGACGTGGGTTCGTACCTCGCCTGGTTGATATTAAAGTGTAATTTCATTTTGGACTGAAACAGTGTGTACATGTTATGGTTTTCTCATGCAATAATGTTTTTTTTATTGCGAAGACACATTTACAATATTAACTGTTCACTTGTAGCCTGTTAGTTAAACAATTCAGTCACTGGACACCACGACAGTAATGCAATAGGCTAGTTATGGGAACAGGCATCCCATGGCCATTTGTCAAGCAAAGAAAAAGGTTTCAACGCAGAATATCATCTGGTTAACATCGTGTTCTTGCATTTATAAATTCTATAAATAACTGTGCCATTGGCTACATGTTTTATTCTCACACAAATGCCGACAAAAAAAATTTGCTGTCCTCTTCCGCTGCCAAGTTGCATTAAATAATTTAGGAAAGTTTGGATAGCATTGCTTTGGAATAGAGCTAGTTTATTTAGTGTGAGCTACGATAGGCAATATTGTTAGTTGTAACTTGGCCACATTTTGATATCAATACTTTTAAAGGCAGGCCTAGTTCTTGCAAGTTGGAATTAAGGACTTATAGACAGTCCTCTGTAGGCTATGCGTGAGTAACTTGGCTTTTTTTTTAACGTCTGAGACGTTTTTGTTCAGATTTAAATGTACAATGTCAATTATTGCGAAGACATTTGCAAGCCAGCTAATCTTTTCAAAAACCATGCTGATTCCTTTTTTAGTCTGGATGATAATGCCCACAGTATGAGTAGTGCAGAGTAGCCAGTGCAGTGAGAGAGCAATCCATCCATGGCGTCATCAAGCCACTTTTTATTATACGTAAAATAACTGATTTCCTTCACGGCTGATCATTGTTCAGGAAGTGGCTGGTCAAGATACATCATCAGGAGTATGAGCAATACTATATGTCTGGATTACTATATTGCTTGCAAACTAGTGAAATAATTCAGTTTATTCAGGCAAGTTGCCATGTACAGTATATTCTGTTCAGGTTCTAGTTGTGTTGCTCTGTATGGAACTGTACCACTGTATCATGCCATTATTTTTTAAAGCATTTTCTAAAGAATTGTTAAATGATACTTTAGGTTTATATTGGAAGTTATTTAATGGAAGGTGAGTTCATTATTATTATAATTACTAATAATAATTTTTTGCTTACAATATTTATCCAATATTTTAAAAATGCAGAGGGGTATATTTTAATATCTTCCCTCAACATCCATCATTTATATTTAAAGTGGAATCTAGGATAAACCTCATTGTCCAAGTGGTATGTGCATGCAGGAAATTAACTTTAAATCAATATGGTTGAGGTTCAAGATTAATATCTATGCTAAGATGGGTTTGTTTGTAAATGGCTAACTGAAGAATAAGCTTGTGTATTTCTCAAACATCAGACGACGCCTTGGAGCTTAGTTTTGGCAAATACTGTCTCAAGGGCATCAGTGAGTTAATCGGAAAATTCAGATACATGAAGTATTTCATTAATCTGCTTCTCTTTTTTTTTGTAATTTCCAAAATTTTTGTAATGCTGGATTTTTCAGTTTTGATAAATTATGTATTATTCCACCCGCCATATGTAGACAGATGGTAGACAGTTACTGAACTATACTAAAATGATTTATGGAACATTTATTTGGACTTTTATTGCTTTTTGATACAACATTGAACTCGTTGAAGTATATTTGCAAAAGCCTAACAGGGTATTTTCTAAATACCCCAGAAAAAATAGCATCACAAAAAAGAAAACAAATAGCACCGTTAACCTCAGAAGAAGAATGGCTTTAGTGAAGATTGATTACTACCTAGGCATCTAGGCTGTGAAATAAAAAAAAGTCTGACCCTGTATACTGCTGATTTCAGCACTTTGCTGCAGACGAGAGCTGAAGCCCATATATTGCAGTGCCTGGCCACACTAATACTAAATCCTCACACAGAATTGTGAAAGCAGTTGAGAAAACTGCCGCAGAAAATGCATTGATCTGGACTTGAATATTTGTTATTGTTTAACCATCGCAAACCTATTGTTAGTTTCGACAAAAATCAACCTATAATAATCTAATTATATTTAAAGAGGCATCTCTGACTTAAAAAATATTCAGTTTTTTTGTCAAATGTACTTTTCACAAACAAGAAGATTGTGAAGATTAAATAATAACAAATGATAACTGGAATTAAACTGGAATCAATTTCTGGTTTACATAAAATGCACAGTTTAGCTTGTTTTTTTCATTTCATATTAGTAAACTTAAATAAGGCCTCGAGAAAATGTTTGGTTTTATTTAACATGCATTTTTGTCACCAACGGGTCAATTGGAGCCTCCATTTCAAGCCACATCTCAAACAGTTATTCGGTTGTTGTTGCAATTATCTTATTTATTCAATTACCACATGATCAGTCATGAGAAGCTCATCATGTGTTGTGTAACTTAGTGTAGTGTATCAGAAAATGTAGCAGTAAATTTAAATGTCTACCAAGAATAAGTTTAAAAGTAATCAGGAACCTGTACTACAGGCATAAAATACACTGCCTGGCCAAAAAAAAAGTCGCAGTTGCACCAGTCATGCATAGTGCCCACTGTACAAGCCTCTGGAGGCAGTGTTATGATCTGGGGTTGCTTCAATTGGTCAGGTCTAGGCTCAGCAATGTTATGCAGCAATAAAATGAAGTCAGCTGAGTACCTGAATGTACTGAATGACCAGGTTATCCCATCAATGGGCATATTCCAGGACGACAATGCCAAGATTCATCGGGCTCAAATTGTGAAAGAGTGGTTCAGGGAGCATGAGGAATCATTTTCACACATGAATTGGCCACCAGAGTCCTGACCTTAACCCCATTGAAAGTCTTTGGGATGTGCTGGAGAAGACTTCACGGAGTGGTTCGACTCTCCCGTCGTCAATACAAGATCTCAGCCAAAAATTAATGCAAGTCTGGACGGAAATAAATGTTGTGACGTTGCATAAGGTTGTCGAAACAATGCCACGACGAATGCGCGCCATAATCAAAGCTAAAGGCGGTCCAACAAAATATTACAGTGTGCGACTTTTGTTTTGGCCGGGCAGTGTATATAGTAAGTGAATATCACACATTTAGGTACATTACATTGCAGATGCTGTTATCCAAACTGGGAAATATTTTTCAGCAATATCTGAAATTATCCAACTGTTTGACATGAGTGTGCTGTTTGTGATTTTGAAGTTCAGAGTGCTAGTGCTCTTCAAGGCCTGGAATTAAACCAAGTGGGAGGTTTTCTTCATCTAGATACCCTGAAATCCTACATCTAGAAATCCTAACAGCCTTCAGTAATTTGTGAGCTGGTTGACTGAACCATGCTTTCTTTTTCAATTTTTGGGCTGTAATATTCTGTGAGCTTTTCTGTTACGTTGTTGAAATTTTTTAATATATTTATGTGTATTGTTCTGCTTGTGCTGAGGACCTCTTGTTAGTGTTTAATACACATTCACCAACTGGTGAGGTGTGTATGTGTTGGCATGAAAAGTAACTGTAGGACATTGTTTTAATCTGTCCTCAGATGTTATACTGATGCACTGATGAACACCTCAGAATTAGTCAACTGCCCAATGAATGCTGAGCTACAGAAATACCTGAAAGATAACTGTTGGAATTCAGGTTGAAAGCCTAGGTTCATGCTTAAGATTTTATCTGGGCCCTAGACATGTAAATAATATAACTATAAAGGGAAGTTTGACGACAAACTTTAAGTTGGCTTGAAAAAGCCAATGCTGAAATGCACATGTTAGCTTGAACAGAAAACAAACTAATAGCCTATTAGGCTGGGTTGAACTCGAATTGATGTTGCTAACATTACCCACCTTTCCAGAGATTTCGTCCATTAGAAGCTTTGCAAGAGAGATGGTTTGTATCTGTGGCTGCTGCACAGAAAAATGTTCAGTGTTAAATCAACTATAACAGAGTTTATATGAGTCAACTCCGGCCATAGTGGACTCATATAAACTCTGTTAGACTCTAATTAACACTGGACATTTGACCGTGTGCAGCGGCTCATTGTGACATCAGCTGAAAGTGTGTTTTTCAGATTCTGAACATTCCATCAACGTTAATCAATTGGAAATTTTTTCAAATAAAATCATAAATATCTCAAAAAATGTATTTTGCCTTTTTACACCAATACTAGGTGAAGCTAATGGCCAAATTTGGTAGGTCTGGCTGAAAAGCTGTAGGAGGAGCAGCGTACAGAAAATGGATGTGGAATGAGAATAAATATTAAGGAGAACAGTAAATTTGCTTTTTCAGTTCAAACCTAATTCGAAATTAGATAGTATAAAAGATCAGAATGCACACTGAAAATATTGTAAGCATATTTCTGTTTATCATTTTCACAAACAACAACAAAAACCAGGGCTTTTTTACTAATGAACACCCTTTCAGTTTCTAATAATATGCTTCATTAAACTAAGTGAAATTCAATGGGAACAGGCTTCAGGAAAATGGTGTCTGGGTCAGTGTGGTGTCTGAGATTCAGAGGTAGGTTCTGTGTTTGCTGCTGGTGTCTGTGGCGCTATTGGATGAAGTATAACATGCAAATATCAACCCATGCAATTAAAACCGTTGTTAGACATTTTCGATCTACGGTTCAAACTCTGGTTTCACATAGTGGTCTCACAGAAAACATCATTTTGGTTATTTCTGTAGAAAACCCTGAAGCTTAGCTGAATAACTCTCTGTGCTGTATACGTATGGTTTATAACTAATGCTCTATCAACTCATAACTTGGCTGACGGTGTATCTGCAATATTAATGAATCAATCAAAATGTCTAGGAAAGGTAGCAGCCCTTGTTCAAGAAAATTGGAAATGTCCCAAACTAAAAGTAAATGATTTATAAATGTGTTTTTTTTAATGTTTATAATTGTGGAAACCTCATGAATAGCTAGACTCTCTTCCATTGCTCTTTCGCAGACTGGTAGCTGATCCCGACTCTAGGTTTAGTTTTTTCCCCCATGTTTTTCTTTGGACTGTGATTTGTCTACAATGAAACAAATAAATAATACAAAATGGAACTGCCAATATCCTAGCCATCTGTGTACTAGCAAGACATCTACATGCCTTTAATCTTCAATAACCCACCTTGTAAGTGATAGGGACAGAGATTTATATATTTTTTTAAATATTGGAGTAGGAAGTGAATGGCACGCTATCATGAGGTGCAACGGAACACCAGTTCGCTTAACATAATACTAATCAGTTAGAAAACCTGAGAAAATCAACAGTTTTTGGCAGGGATTGGTGACAGGAACTCAGGCTTTCTTAGCCATTTTGATAAGGGCTGACAGGCTCTGTAGGATTTATCATGTTAACTGGCTTACCTTTTCCATTTTTAAAAGAGCGAGGAATCCTCCCATGAATGAGTTAAGGGGTCTACAAGCTCTTGAGCTAAACCATGAGAGGTTAAAAAGGGACATATTTTATCTATATTTGGGACATTGACCTGTACCCTCACATATTGTAGTTGATCATTCCACTGTTTCAGCGCGTTATAACAAAACATCTCTTATTGTGCTTTGGCAGTTTTGTCATGTAAACTATATGTCACAAAAAAATATTTCATGAAATAAAGTTATTGTAAAGATTTTTTGTAATACGTATAAGGAGGATCGTTTGTTGATCTGTCGCGATAGTTCCTTTGCCCCTTTATCCGTGATAATAAATATTCATGTTTGCAAGAGTCTAAAGATGGAGAGAGTTTTCAAACGATGAAGTGCAAGAAAGGCGGCACGTACATGCTTTAGGAGAGCGACTTTAGGAGAGCGCGTATGCTATAACGTGCCTCTTGTGACCGACACGATTGAAAACGACCTAGCCTTTTCTTTTCAAACCGGGGAAAAACGTCCGGTTGCGCGATATCACTTCTTCATTGTAAACATTTTTTTGATTGTCTATGTTTAAACTTAAAATTCTCATAATCGAAACATTGCAAAAATATCAGATCATAAATGCTTCAGTGCAGGAGGAAAAAGGGGGGTAAATAATAAAAGGAAATCCATCAGCGGTCTCCTGCAGTCGAGCGGTTACATTCCTGAAACAATCTAGTCAATTAAAAATGGATTTTTTTTGTGCTCTGCACTGCGGCGGCAATGCAGCGGGGAGACAGTGTATGCATTACCAACAAAGCTCAGATCAGTTAAGTGATATTTAGGTGATTCTCCATCATGGCAGGGAAGCACGGCGTTGATGATCTTTGCCGCTGAAGAAGCTAAATTGAAGTGTCAGCTACCAGAATTGCATTTTATTTCTAATATGCCGGGCTGCCAGCTCGTGGAAATGTGTTTAAAGAAAGTGGATACAAATGGAATGGGAAGCAAAGCCTTCGACATATCTGCTGAAGCTGCTCAGAGTGCAGTCTTCTCCGCAGTAATTAAATTTATACATGGGGCTATTGACAGAGGTTTAAACTTAATGAATGGGAAGGCTCAGGGTTGGAAAGGTGTCCACATTCTTTATCAGTGTTACTACTCTAGGGTACGTGTTTCATGGTCTTGTATTCTTATTCTGGGTATACAGATATAAAGGCGATGCATGAATTTATTGTTTATTATGTCTAGTTTTACAACCCGCAAAATGATCTACATCAAAAAGTAGTAGCGGCGTCCATAGTCAATGGCATTTAATTTTTTTTTTTTTCCAGCGAGTAAAAGGATTTACTGACTAAAACAAAAAAAATGAAGCGCCCATTATACAACTCGTTGCATTAGACATTTATCTGCAATCGCACATTATTACTCTGATCTGCAGTAGTTGTCGTGACAAGGAGGTCCTTATTCGAACACACTCTTGCAATGAGCTAATGAAAATTAGTCTCGGTAACTGCAAGAATTAAGTGCGATGAAAAACAAATAGTACCTTTTGTTGTTAATATTGCAAATGAAAACACTGTAGGGAAGCAAATGCGATAAAGGGGTGCTTTTTAGTATTATCAAAGTCAGATGTAGTCTGTGTTTAATAAAACAGGAGTCATCTCCAGAGATCTCTGAATTCTGTATGAATGTGTTCCCTGCCAGGTGGATGTAACTGGCTACCTTGTTATAAGTGCCTTGTTATCAGTGAGCAGTTGAGAAAACCAGTGTACATCCAGCCTGAGCCTGCACTGGAACCTGCGACCCCATGAACCATGCCCAAATCACATACCTATTGCCCGACTCTCATTTTAGCTGGTGTGACCGTAGTTCTGGGTTGTCGTTAGCAGAGTTAGCCTGGAGCTACAGTGCACAGCAGGATGGCATTTCATTGGCTCTCCAGCTACTTTATTCGTTTTCACATACTACATTACGTGCGCTTTGCTATATTATTTAACCGGATAAGAAGTGCTCTATGCCATAAACGTCGTAGCCTTTCATTACCGATTTATATTCCTCAGAAGTGAACTCCATGTTGATATTATGTGTCGTGCCAATGGGACATACGGATCCGATGCCTTTTCTGAAATATTAATTATGATACGTCGCATATGAGAACAAACTAAGTACACATGACATACTGTGTATAGGGGGGGGGGACGATGTGGGCCGTGCCCCGAGTCTAAACACTATACGCATTCCGTGAGCGTCAATGCACTTGCACGAGGGCAGAAGAGGGAGAGACGGAGAGCACTGTATCATTTGCAAATAACAATGTGTTGAAGTCTCTCTCTCTCTGTATTTTTCCATTTCTCTAATGGATGTAGGAGAGCCCTGTGTTATTATTCTCTCAACCTCTGGTGATTGTTTAGTAATGCCGGGCCGTCTGCCACGCTTTCTGACACCTTGATGGCGCCCATGTGCTTAAAGTCCTGGAAGTGAGTCGGTGTGAAACAGCAGAGCTTACCGAGAACACGTTTGGAACATTATCACCGTAGGGGGAAAAACGCCGTGCCTTGAGCTTCCCGGGTCTCTGAAGAATAAAGACTGGACCCAATCCCTTAAAAAAAAAAAAAGCCTCTGCCTTATTTGAATACAAGTGGCTCGCTCTGATAAGTAGGTTAGGCTCCTGTCTGTTAATTATGGTATTTCGAATGTGACTAATTTGCCAGCCATGGGCATACAATATGCTAAATGCTGGTGACATTAGAGAATGGAATGTTTCCCATGTGGATTGCTCCTGATAGGGCCAGGCAATTTCAAAGCTCAGCACCAACACCAGATACTATTTTAATTACCACTCGCCCTATTTATTACGAAACATTGGTCCCAGCAATAATTAAAAATTTAAATGAAAAAGAGCCAATTGTCTTTATCATGAAATCACTCAAATAACCACTGGAACTCCAGAAAATCCAAATTAAATAATACATCTGGAAGCCTTTTGGCCTGCCCCTGACAGCCTGCAGTTTTAATTAGAACCAAGATCATGTCACAGTTTTTGCTTGTATGGCTTCAAGTAAAGGTTGATATTATGGCAGTTATTGTGATACGAACAATTAGGCCTCCTGCTCTGAGAAAATGGAACTCTAAGTAACGGTTTAGGTGATTAAAGTGATCTACCTAGCATGGTCCAGTTATATTGTTAACCATATAATATACAACATTAGGGGTAAAATTTTTATCTTATTATTATTCAATATGAGAAACCGTGATAATTGTATGCTGAATCGTAGGTATATTATTATCACCAAGTAAGTCCACGTGTACTTTTTTTCCTCATGATTTCTGTGGAGGCACACAACCAGCCAGCATTTATGGGACAAAGAATAAAGTTAGGAAAGGGAAACAAAACTGAAATGTTCATATCAGTCAATGGGAAGTGACAGATAATAAGATAACGGGCAGTGTGAGATGTAAAGATAAAAATTATTCGAAGTGGCAGCCACCAAAATTGCTGAAAAAAAAATACAGTATGATGGAATTACTGAAACCATTTAAGCCATTTAAATAATTGAATAGCTATTCAATCTTTGTTGAAATGAATGTTGTAGAACAATGTATGCCGTATTCATTGAAAATGTCTGTCCCTATGTACAGCCCAGGTGTCAGTGTATTTATAAATTGCTCCAGCAGGTGCTGCCATAACACATTCTGTTTGAACGGAATGCAAACAGAGGCAACAGGTCCTGTGGTGAGTGACTGGACAGCTCTTGTTTTAAATAATATAAAGATAATTATCTATCTCTGAATTAAGCTTCTCGTTATTTTACAGTCTCAAATATTATTTATTTACTTGGCAGGTGGGCTTATTTAAAAACACTCCAATTTTATCTGTAAAATTGTGCATTTATGAAACTGGACGTCTGGTGAAATGGACAACATTATGCACATTTTTTCTAACAAAACAACATCAGTGTCCCATCTGGTACTGGTTGCAGTTCTTTAATCACCAGACCACACGGGCACTCTAGAAATCTGATGCTCAGTGGACTGAAGACCGGAGGATTAATGGTAATCCTATAATAACATCATACATATGGAATTAATGTTTTGGTCTCACGCTTTGAGACAGTGAGTGAAATACAGTTGCCAAAAGCCAGCAGCTTGTTACGGTGGCTGAAATCAAAGCACCGCACTATGTAATATGGCATCAAGCAATTTAAAATGTAAACAAACCGCCAAGTTTGTGTAGGTAGAAGTGGGAAATAAATCCACCCACTGCAGTGAAAAAGTGAAGTTGTAGATCTGCAGACAGGGGCCACCAATCTGCACACCTGGTGTTCCTGGCTGAGTCCTTGAGGCTCCCGGCATCCACTGCTTTATTGAAAGAGCCAATGGGCCTCTCAGCACAAAGCCTGCCCAGTTATTCCCAACTTTCCTGGTATAATTTCACTTTGTTTTACACTTCCGTATGAAGCAGTGGCACGGCTGATTAGCCATACTTCAAATGTATCATGTTTCTCTCTTTTAAGTACAATTTGATTTATATACTTAATCTGTCATCTACAGTTTTGTAAGGCTTTCCCTGGAAATTATTCCTGATGGATATGAGTGTGCTTATGTGTATACGTCTGTATGTTCTGTGGGTTATGTGGGGGGTGGACTAGAATTAAATTCTCAGAGAAATAACCTAAGCGCACTTTCACTGACCCTTAAATATTTAGTAGATGATTTTGGACATCAGCTGACCCATGAAAATGATGAAATCATGCAATTATCAATTTCGAACAAATTAAGTTGATTGATACTTTGGTATAATTTTGTCTTTTAATTATTAGCACAAACACAAGGTGCCAAGCGTGGACAAAATTGAGCCTGGTATAACCATTAGCACTTTTAAACGGGGTTAAATGGAGTAAAATATAATGCTGCAGGAACCTGCTAACAATGTGTTTGTGATTTATTTTTTTATCATTTTTGTATGGAAACATAAGAAAGGCCACCTGATAATGACAAAATGTCCACCATCAAGGAATTGCCCAGAGCCAAGATGAGGCACTACAATGGCATCATAATATTCTTTACTTTACTATTACTTAGTCATATAAAATGTTCTATTTTCTTCAGCATTTTTATATCATGGGTCTTTGAATTGAGTCAAAGGTTTAAAAAAGGGCAAGGCTTGGAGAAATGTGGAAATGCATTTCAATTATATGAAAGGTAATAAATGTTAAAAGATTCCTCCAAAGATAATGCACACGATTACCTAGTAGTCATTGCCAGTCTCTGCCTGCGGTTTAAAAACAAGATGGAGAAATGTGCTCCAAGAGTATCCTCAGTGTCCTCTGCCAAATACTTTTTATCAAATATTTATTTAAATGCCCCTTGTACATGCCTTTATATCCCTGCTGCTTTGATGTCAATAAAGACTGCAGTCAGACAGTCACTAGGGATTGTTGTGATAAAAACTAGAAAGAAGATCACTGAATACATTTCCAACAAAAACATATGTCCCGCTCAGTTATAAAGTTAAAGAAGATATGAACATTGTAGATCTAGCATGCCTTCAATTAGAGTTGGAGTGCCATATTTTATTTTATATAGCCTCAAACTAGCTTAAAGTGCATGTTACTGCATTGTAAAAAATGTTATCAAGACAGTACAGAATGTTCACAAAAGTGGGTTAGTGATAGCCCTTTGGTTATTATACTTGCTCTGTAAAACAAAAAGCACCGACCACATGGCTGAAATGCTGTGTGCTTTCAATTGTGCATGGCGGATCAGGTGATCTCGATTACCTCCCCATCCAAGAATCTGTGCTGTGTGTGTGTGTGCGTGTGTGTGTTTGAGAGGAGAGAGAGAGAGAGAGAGAGAGAGAGAGAGAGAGATTGCATATTGCATGCAATAGAAACATTTTTTGCTCTCTTTCACTGTTAGTGGCTTTAGAGAAATTGTTAGGAGGGAGATTGAAGCTGAGGAGTTCAGAAGATTATGGAGGGCTGAGTTTATTGCCAGTGGGCATGTCTTAGTGGAATTGAAGAGCGTGAAATTTCTCTTTCGTCCCAGCTCTTTGATATGGCACTTGCCCGGCAATCAGGAAAATTAAAAGTGTGGAAAAGATTGATAAAATCCAATGTCTTAAAATTAAGGGGCTGAAAAATTAAATTGAGTTTATTATAATAAAGAATTGTGGTGTAAAGCATGGTCCTTGTGTTGCAGCTTTCAGAGTTTTTTTCCTTACATGGCTTAAGGAAATATTTCAAATAGGTTTTTTGTATCTATGCAAGGCTTCTATGCAAGCTTTTTAAAGAATGAAGCATTTTTGGTATTATCATTACAAAAGAACAGTAGTCTTCTCTACCTTATGGAGATGCATTTCTCAAGCCTGAGTTTGACTAGTTTCATTCTCTTTTAAGGAGAGTTAATATTTTGGTTGCATAAACTTTAAAATTGTCACAAAATGTGCTTCAGGTATTTAGCTAAAATATGTATATATTTGTTGACATTTAAAATATATTTGTACAAAATTGGTGTCAAAATACTTACTTCCTCACTCACATAATATTGTTTTCCCATGGCGAAATGGTAAATTATATTACATATAATATCTGAGTAACAGTCCTAGTGTTGTCACTAAAATATATTGGACATATCTTAGTATATCAAATTTACTTTAGCAAATGCTTTCATATATTCTATGAAATTATCTAATGTGATAAATATATATATATAGATTCCTCATGGTATAAATATCTCAAGAAAACATATTCACACAAAGATTGGCTTTTTTTCCATGTTAAATACAAGCAATAACACAATCAGGCTTATTGTCACTGATGTACTGGAGAGAATGCATTTTAGCTAAGGACAGTTGTATCATCAATCCTGCTGAATAGTAGTGTTGGCTTTCATGTACGTAAAGTCAAGAACATACTATGGGCTATATCTTGACAATCTTAGCGCATGGTCTAAAACGAATGGCACAAGTGCATGTACGGCGTGTGCAACTCCACTTTTGCTAGTTAGAAGGCACATATTTTGAGCGCAAAGTAAAGCGCAAGGTTCAAATGGGCTGAACTTAACCTCTTCATTAATTATAGGTGTGTCTTGGGCGTAACATGCATTAAACCAATCAGTGTCATCTCCCATTCCCTTTAAAAGCTACCTGCATTTGCACCTTGGTGGATTGCTGATATAATGCGATTATATTTAATAAGACTGCAAAAAGAGCGATTTACAGCTGAAACCTGTTTGTGTGCAAGGTTAAAGTGTGCATGCAAAGAATATATGGATCAATATTAGAATCAATATTATTCAGACAACCATTACACTGAAAAAAAAATGTCTGTCTTCACAAGTGTTTTGGACTTGGAATACATAAATGATTATTTATAGTAATATTATTATCATTACTATTATTATGCTTTCTAAAATGCAAGGAGAAGACTTAAGGATTATAGCCTAATGATTTATTGAGAAGACCACTCTAAATGAAAAAAGTAAAATGAACAGTCGAACAAGATGCATTTCTATGCTAGCAGTAACAACAAAGTTGTAGAACACCTGAAAAGCTTTTAATTCAAGAAAATGAAAAAAGTCTGGATACGGCTACATTTCAACAGCTCTTAATATGCTTGTAGTATTCCATTGGTTAAACCGATCAGCGCGACGAGCCTAGTTAAAATATTTATTTATTATAAATTGCGTTGCAAGTTTGGGCTCATGGAATGGCGAGATTGACGGAATTGATTACGCACCAATACGGAGGCAGAACGGACAACACAACTAGCATAAGTACTATAATGATTTTGATAGCCAGTTAAGTGACATTTCAAAACGGGACATAGGCTAACTAGTCCGGTAGATTCTAGCTGTTCCTTTGCTTTCTTTTAAAGGGTGTTTTTACGTTCTGAAAAAGTGGCAAGATTAAGCGCAGCCAAATTAAAGCGAGCAGCATTAAAGGGATAGTATCGTTTGCATGCAAGATGTTGACATTTTTCATTTAACGTTTAGTTTATTTTTCTTTTGCTCTCACAATATTGACATAGGCCTATATAAACAAGACACACTGTTCAAATATAGCAAGCACGTTAAAGATATAGGGCGAGTATCCGTAATTTCAGGGACTGCCGATTGAGTCACATGGCACATATCGAATGGCTCCATCCCTAATAGAGGCCTGTCACCTACGTCACAATTTGGTCAGACACACCCACTTGTTTACACCAACCGCCATGTTGGAGGACCAAATGCCGGTGTTCCATAACGTTATGCAAACCAAATGTATAGGCTGTCACGTTTAATCAGGTGGTTGCTTTATTTTCCTTTATTGCCATCATCGGAATTTGCTTTGCGCAATGCTTACATGTAGCTCAGCAATATAAAAAATGTACACAAAATACTGTATACAGTGCACAACATCACAAAACAATAATACCAACATAAACAAATATTATAAGGAGTCTAGGGGGTATACTGCGAAGCAGGATTAATTACTGAGTAAAACCTGGAACCTTGCCAAATCTGGAACATGGACTGAAGTAAAAAGACCTGTTCTGGGTTTTATTCAGTTATCCAGCTAGTACTAACTCAGTAATCCTGTTTCGTAGTATACCACCTTGGTAAGTAAAGTGCTTGTGCGGTTCATATGGGAGCAAAGTGATACGTTACATGTTAAAGTATTCACGGTATAATAAAACATGTTATAGCTCGATGGATAAAAGGCGAATCAGTTCAACACAAAGTATATTTACCGTTACTTTCATTGTTACTTTCAGATACATTGTTATTTGGTGCTTAATATCGTTACGTTACATTTTCTTTTCACCCTCTTCTGGATTATCTCATATCGCTTGCACCCTGCCTGGCCAGCACAGCTAATGTTTACAGTCGGTATCCAATCTATTTTTGAGAAATCGTACAACGTTGCACCCCTAGCAATGTAATAATATTTCAAATTAACACTGTTTTGATGTTCACCAATATGCTTAACATATCGCATTCGGTTAACATTAATGTTTTGCAGGAGTAGCTGTCGTTTACACAAATGATCTAGCTACTAACATTAGCTAAACCTAGCGATTAATTCACTTTTAACTTCCTAACATTAAGATAATGCACATAAACGTACATTAGGCCAGCTACCTATGTATATATTAACTGGATAACTTTATAATTTGTTCACAAAAAAAAAAGATCCGAGCCTATGCTGTAGCTACTGGTTGCTGTCTAAATTCAGCTCACTCCTCAGTGCTTTCAACCACCAGTCTCTTCTTTCGGAATTTAGTTTGTTCACCCTGCCTGGTGGCTTACTATGGGGTACTCAGATTATCATGTAAAAGGACATTTTACCCTTTTGCCAGCTTTATTCGCACATCAATACGCAGCACAGAAGTTCGGCATTGTAGGACAGCAATCATAGTAGCGTTAGCTAACGTTAGATATCATTTCAAGATTGACTCGTTTCATGGAGAGTAGCAAACACTACTAGTAACGTTCAGCGTCTCTGTTAGAGTTGGTCCTCCAACACGGTGGCACGTCCCTGTAACCATTGGTAACTACAGTGCTGGTTCTATGTGACAGGCCTCTATTATATATTTTAATGTTTTAACAATGCTTAATTCTGTAAAGTTCAGAAGAGGCATACAGACAGATGGGCACTGAATCAAAGATTTCTCTGCTGCAGTTTAATTATTTCCCACATCCGAATATGAACTGGCAACTTCGGATTGGAAAAAATTAGTTTCCAACCCACTATCCGTGCACTTCCGGATTTCGGCTTCGGGCATGGAAAAACACTCATACATCACGGACTCTTGGTTGTCTTTTTTACCCAAGTGAAGCACTTCATGCTATAGTGGTTAGATTGAATGCCTGCTGTCCTTAATATTGACCATAGGTCATTGAAATGTATTAAATCATTTGACAATGTAAAAGCTTAGTTGGGTAATTCCACATCTTTACTTCACTCTTGAAAAATTCAGCAACTGCATATGAATAATTTCAGTCCATTATAGTTTGATAGCTTCAGGTTTTTAATCAAAGTACAACGGAGGCTAGAGGCCCAGTCAATTGTAAATCATCACGGCATTTGTAACACTTTCGGAAACTATTATGCTTTTTTCTCTTGTTTTATTTAACAGAAATAAATGAAATGTGAATAGAAATACTTCGCAGGACCTAGATGATACCGAAATATGTACACTTTGCAAAAGTCATTGGTTGGATGACACTCCAATTTTGACATTCCGATCAGCAAGTTTGATCAAGAGATGGCAAAAATATGGATGAAAACACATGATCAGTGTTCATAGGGATCACTTATTGGTCATTTTATACCACATACTGTATATGATCTTCTGAATAAATCTTAAGAGAACGGTTCTTTCTTATCGATTGCAAATTAACCACCTTTTCTTCAAATGGACAGGTGCAAAAGACACACACACACACACACACACACACACACACACACACACGCATGCACGCAAACAGGCACACATCTTCACACAATTCTCTCCTTTACAAAATGAGAAGCCGGGGCATGATTGCACACTTTTATCCCGCAGTCCAATCCTCTGTATGAAAGCTATTTGTGTATAAATCACATTACCCCACATTCCCAGATTTGGACCCCAGGCAGGATACAAATGTCTTCATTGCATCCTTAATGTCCATTCAGCGGACTGTTTCCCCTGGACTGAGCTTAATTCTTCTCTCCGCGTCCTTTAGCGCCGAGCTCGCTTTTAACCTCGCCGTTCGCTTCGCGTTCGGCGGAGCTGCATTATTTGTCCGGTGATGAGCCCCACTCAACAGTGTGTTAACCAAAATGGGAAGTGACAGACTCGCTAAAGGAAAATCCCCGCCGCTGAAGAAACAGATATTAGTTCTTGCTCGCACATTACTGTATGCTCGAGTAGAGCTCCTCGCAATCCCCCCCCCAAACAAAGTCAAAGCTCGTATTGATCGGAGTCAGACTAATTTGATCAGAACGGAGGCTTTCTTCCAGTGCCCTCTGCTTTCTCAAAGAAGAAGTCAAGGGGCCTGGAGAATTGACTATGGGTCAAATGTGGCTTTGTCTCTTGTTTTGTCAAATGGCAGATACTTTTTTTTTTATCGCTCTTTTTCTCTCAAGTAATAGAAATTTGTTTTAATTTTAAGGAAAGATTGCAGTTACCTCTAGTTACTAAGGTGTAATCAGCCTCACATGTTGTGATAGAATGTTCTTTGCATGGAGCACCTATTGTATCACATACACATTTCCTTTTTAAAAAAAAAAAAAAAAAAAAAATAAGCTTGCCTTAAGGGTTGTACTTTGATCCAAGGTTACCTTTTATGAAGATCCCTGTTCTTAGAGCCACACCATCCAGGGTATTCAAGCATTCACAAGCCATTGGTCTGCTTAAATCGCAGTATTTCCTTTATCGGGGAGCTCAGAGGGATGCATTACTATTGGAGACGAAGAGAAAGGAAAATTCTGTAGCACTAATAAGCCTGTGTTGTATAAGGGGCCCCAGCTGGAGGGAGACAGAAAATACAGTTTGGGAATCTGAATTTAACGGCATATTAATTTTTTGTCAGAGTGATGGAGGAAGGGGAAAGTGGTTCCATTAAATATCATGGAGTGTTCAGTGTTGCCTCAATTAGGTTGTCAATGGGATCTGAGCGGAATGGGCGATCTGATTGCATGACATATCTCCATCCTTCGCAGAGAGAGCGTGCATCAGCATTGGTGAAGATGTCGGGAGTGGAGCATAAAACCAATTACGGCTCCGACAGAGAGCCAAAAAAATAGCCCTAACTGTTTTACCTTATTGCCTTGAGTATGCGCCTAGCATCCCACCGGCGCAGAGGAGACAGTAAAAGGGTTTGAGGGAAATTTGGATGCAGATGTTCCGAGTGTCCATAATAGCTGATAATACGCACCGTGCATATTGTGGAGACACTGGGCTTATTCCATTAGCTCTGAGGATTGTGATCTCTCGCATGATGACAAAGAATATGTGCCTTCGTTGTGTATTGTGAGCTCAACTCTATACATCATATAAAGTGGTTCTGTATCTGTGTACAATTTATATTGTTGGCGTGAAGAGCTCTCTTCAGAGAGCAGCAGGCCAGTGGGTCACTTGAGGTTAGCTCACTGCTTTGGGCAACGCAGAAAAAAGCCAATTATTTTGTTGTAGAGAGGAGTTGAATTAATTTAACTTTTATTTGAAATCTTATTTGTTTCTAATTGCTCTTCGGAAATTGTGCCTTGCATTATTGGTAAATGATCGAATATCACATTGCCTATGGGATAATTTACTTCAGGCTTCGCTCTTGGCACCATGCCTTTTCAATATTCTCAACATCACGTCAAGCAGTGAGCCAATGTTCTGTAAAGGCTGTTATGATTCCAAAGTGATGCACCACCAAAGAATAACAAAATAAACTTCATTACCTTATTACCCACGGTTTACCCACAGAACAGAAGAATTTACACTGGCTGACAATACGGCAGGATTTCAAATGAGGGAATGTAGTGTTATATATTAAAATCAAATCACTTAATTTAATAAATATTGAAAGTGCATGTGCCTTTGTTTCGTGCAAGTGTAAGGCTCCTATTAATTTTCGCACACACACTCACACACGCAAACGCACATACACACACGCGCGCGCACACTTGCACACACTACATAAAGGACATTTTGTTGAAATGTATAGACTTCTGTCCAGAGAGAATGCATTTTGTTTATTACAGTATAATACTGTTGTCAAATATATTAATGCTCCAAACAAACTGGCTAAACTGCTTTCCAGAATCAGATCATAAAGTGAAGTAAACCCTCTGACCACAAACGCTGTATCAGTTTCATTTCAACCACGAAATGGAAAATAGTGAGTAATACATCTTACTTCTGACAACATAATTGATTTTCTATTGACGCAGTACCTAGCTGATGTTATCCTAATTCTATTATTGAATTTAATGCCAGATATTGTCAGTGTGTGTGTGTGTGTGTGTGTGTGTGCGTGTGTGTATGTGTATATATATATATATATATATATATACAGTATATTTATATACATACAGTGCCCCACCAGAATTATTGGCAACCCTCAAAAATATGATCCAAAAAAGTTTGTTGTTTATCAGCATGACCTTCCACTTAAAATATGGGAAGTATTCTTTAATTTAGGGAAAATTATTCACAAGAAAAAATCTTCATGAAAATATTAATAATTTCTCAAAAACATATGTCACAATACAAAACCTAATTGAAGTATATGCAGTGGCGGCTCCTGAGCTGAAAATTGGGGTAGCGGAAAACGTTCTCCGCACTCTTAATTCCAAAAATATTAATGGAAATTAAACGATCTTAAAGCTCAGCTTTTGTTAGATAATTTTTTTTATTTAGCACAACCTGCAATAAAAAAATTATCTAACAAAAGCTGAGCTTTAAGATCGTTTAATTTCCATTAATATTTTCGGAATTAAGAGTGCGGAGAACGAAGAGCACATGTATCCACAATTATAATGTTGATTAAAATGTGCACAATTTTGCGACGCAACCGGCTACATTCGATGGCATTGAGGAATTGGTGAATTAAACGCTGATGTAGCCTATTGTTAATCAAGGAAACGGATTGAAAAATTATTAAGACCAATAATCAGTTTAAAGGGAAGTTTTCCGCTACCCCAATTTTCAGCTCAGGAGCCGCCACTGAGTATATGCCCATTCATATTTTACTTCTGTTAAGTGCACCTGAGACTTTAAAAGGAAACAAAGCAAGCTTGTTTAGCTACACCCCGCCCCTTTTGAAATTCGAAAAATGCCTAAATCTGGGCGTGATAAGGTAATAATATAGGGGCTGAGCTCTAGGTATCAAACCACACCCCAGCAATTTTCTTCACTAGTAGCCTATAGCTCATTCTACTCTGGGCAGCACTCACGATGGCTGCTTTGTTCCACTCTCTCGCAACCTCTCTCACTCATACACACACAAACAAACACGCTAGCTCGGCTGCTGCCGAGCCCCAAGTAGCCGAGGCAGAAGCAATGATGGAGAATGAGAGGATGAGCGATGTTTTGGAGTGGTAGACGGCGGCACGCATAACCTCGTTTGGGCTCATATGCATGATGCGGCCAGCAAACAACAAATCACACGCTGTACAAATAGTTACCCATGCCATGTAGGCTACTCATTTTACACTGGCTGTAGGCAATCACATTATCTGCAAGATATCAACAATATTGGTTTCCATTTCAACAGGTGCACATGTGGTCACTGCACTGAACTCTCTCCAAGAGAGAATGTCTGTTAACTAGGGATAGAGATAAACAAGTAAACATGTAGCATGCATACACTACAACTCCTGGCTCAACTATGCTTTATACTATGTATTTATTTTTAATAAAGTATATATTTAGGCTCCTCCTCTCCTTTGGCAAACATCAATGTATCCTACTGCGGAAGTCTTCGCACATTTTTGGGCGACATCATCGTGCTCGCGCCCACAGTAATGATGATTCCTATGAATTTCCCCAAAATAATGATTCCCCAATGCAAGATATTTAGGCTAAATTGTGTGTGCTTCGGTTATTATCACACATAGTAGCATCCTACCTGAAGGCTATATTGCCTACAACGGATAACAAAATAAAAGTTTGTTTTTGTGACTCATATCCTACAGAAAAATGCATCAATTTAAGATGGGCAAGCAGGTTTCCTTATTTTCTTGTACATGAATGTTGCTTAAAAGAATGAGTCATGACATAAATAAGCATGGCAGCTACCATTACTTCAGTATGTGATTAGGCTATGCGGGAATGAATTCAATCGTTTCAAAAAGAACGTATTTAAAGTTGATTTCAAATGTTACAGTGGGTAATAATTGTTTTTCAGTGTGAACACTGCCATAATATGAATTTGAACTCGGATACTATGAAGCGACAAATTTGTTTCACTAATCGATGGAATTAGTCGTTTCTGAATTAGCCTGTGTGAGATGCAATGAACTGTTAATAGAATGTAGGCTGACACAGTATAGCTACAATATATATGAGGTGAATTAGTGCTGTATCTTCAGACATTGGGCACATCGGGATTCTGGAATTACAGTAATTTGTTATGTTTGCGTAGGCTATATTGCAAGATGTTTACTTTAAATTAATGCTACTGATTATATATTAGTGTCTTGACACTGCTACCAATAGTTGAGTAAACTCAAAAATCGAGTGAAGTAAGTTGCCTTAAAAATGGTGAGTTTTCTCAACTTTTTTTTTTTTTACAGTTTACTTTTACTTTAAACTAAGCTATTTTGAAGCTTTAAATGGGGTGACAATGTGTAAAATTTGTGGTTGGCTATGGGACTATTAGTGGGCTCAACACCAGTCAAAGTTTAGGGCAACTTCATCAATAGTCAACGTCAGCATTGATGATGAAGAAGCAGATAAGCTGCCCCAAATTTCTTCATGGCTCCACATACGTCCAGGTAGGAGATGAGTGGTAGGAGGAGAGGAGGTGAGGAGTGAAGAATATTGGGATGCACCCCCAAGAACACACAAATGAAATGGGACAAAAGGTTGGTGACCTTCAGAAATCAGACAATGGCTATAGAAAAATAGCTTCATGTCTGACACTATTTCCACCATTAGGGCAATAATTAAGAATTTTAAAGCAACTAGAGCTGTGATGAACCTGCCTGGAAGAGGACACAAGTGTAGTTTGCTCCCACGCACAGTGAGGAGGGTGGATCAAGAGGCAAGACTTGAGAATTTGTTTGAGAATTGCAGAAGTTGGTTGCATCTCAGGGTCACCAAGTCTTCAAAAGTACAATTAGACGCCACCTCTATGCCAACAAGCTATTTAGAAGGCTTGCCAGAAGAAAGCCTCTGCTGTCATCATACCATACATGTAAGCGTCCGGAATTTGCTAATTGTTACCGGAATTTAGATTGGAACCAGGTGCTTTGGTCAGATGAGACTAAAATTGATATCTTTGCAAATAAATAACAAAGGTGGGTTTGGTGTAATAAGAGGCATAGTTATGCAGAAAGGAGCTGTGGTGTTGCATCTGTGATGTTGCAGTGCTGTTTTTCCTAACAAGGAAAACCTTGTTAGGATACATGGTGTCATTAAATACCAGATTGTAGACCAAAATCTGGCTGCCTCTGCCAGAAGGCACAAAGTGGGTCGTGGTTTCTGTCCAGCAGGACAATGATCCAAAGCAAACCTCAAAACCTACAAAAAATCCCCTGACCTGAACCCCATTGATAACCTGTGGAGTGAGCTGAAGAGGAGAGTTCTCAAGTGAGGACCAAGGATCTGGAGAGATTCTGTACGGAGGAATGGTCTCAAATCCCTTGCTCTCCAACCTTATCAAACATTACAGGAAAAGACTCAGGGCTGTTATCTTAGCAAAATGATTGCGCACAAAGTACTAAATGCAGGGATGGCAATAATTGTGACACAAATAATTCAAAATCAAAATTATTTTGCTGCTTCCCCATCTGAACCCTCAAATTATGTTTTTGGTCAATTTGACTTGATTCAGTTTTTGACATCTCTTAAAAACCACTATATGACAGTATATGACTTTTCCTAAATTGTTGGGATTAAATAGTGAACATGCAGTAAAGATAAGTCTATGTTTTCAAAAGAGATGTACCAACCTTGTATACAAACGTGGGGTCATTTGTGGGGTAGCTGTATAAAATATAAGAGAATATACTGTACTGTACAACCTTTTTTATTTTTTATCTCAGATTTTTTGTGGGTGATTCTGACGAAACGGGTTTTAAACATCACAAACTTTCACTTACCTCAGGCCTCAGGCTCTAAAATGAGATGTTTTATCACAGATTTTTGATATTTAAGGATAAAAGGATAGTCAATTGTTAGACACACAAAAGGTGACACAAAGTGAAAAAAAAATCTATTACAATAGTTTTGTGTCAATTTAAACTTTTGGGGTCAATATTTGAATATTATAGAATCATATATATATATATATATATATATATGTAAAAATATGATACTGGAGAGATTTTTTTAAGTGATTTTCATTTGTTTACCAAAGTGTCTTGTGTTTACTTTATGGGAAGGTTTTACTTGTATGTGGTACTTCATATAGCCATGTAATACATAACATAAACTCATGGGCCAGACTTTCTTGAACTGTTGTAAATTTAAACTTTGTTTTCGATTTTTACCCATTAATAGGACACGAAAATGTAACATTTTTACACTGTCATAATTGATGTGGAAATATATACCTATCCTAATATCCTACATTTCTTTCAACCAAATATTTTTGAAGACGTTTGATATGCCTTTCTAACCCCCACTTTGCTTAGTGAAAGTTGTCGCTCGTATTCATATGGGAGAGCAAAATTAATCAGGCTCATGCACGTAATTCATTGTGTCCTGAGAGTTATGTACACAAGATGCCGTCGGCAATCATGGAAAATAAATATACATCGGATCGATCTTTGTTTGTTTCTGTCATGCATAAGCCAAGTAAAAAAATATATGTGCCCAAATTCATACACTCCACGATACTTTAAAACAAGGGGAATATATAGTGCTGACTTTATTTCCGTGTCCCAATCATTACGTACATAAGCATGAATTGTTTACCCACGTGTTTCATGGCTGGTGGATTGGTCAACCTAAAAAAAAAGAGCATTACTGTCTGGTACGAAACTACTAAGAATTATTTTGTTTCAATTGCTTCCGACGCTACAGGAGCCTGTTAACCTTGCGTGTCCAAGCTTCCTCACGCGGTTACGTACCTAAGCCGTTCACGTTTTACCTCGCACCAGTTTATCAAAATCGTCCAAATCAAAGCATTTACACAGCCATCGTGTTATAATCGTGTTCGCATATTGAAAGGTAGGGTTTTATTTTTATTTTTTAATTTAGAAAATTTATCTTTTCTTGCATTGATTACGTACGTAACGGTGTCCTCTAATCAACCGGGTATTACACAGCCATAAATAGATTAGAGTTTCGATAGATAGATTAAAGTCCAGTTTCATTGTGGACCACCTCGGATGGGGTATGTATCTACACTTTAATGAATTAGAAAAAATAAGTTATGCTTTTGCACTCACGTGTCATTGAGACACCATGGTAACACTACTGTGGTAAATTTTATATGACCTGAAAAGACTATTTCCGGTTATTTCCGGTTATCTTATTTCTTTTTGATAGAGTCAGAGAGTTGTCAAACTTGTAAATAAATCTGTTTGCATTGTTTTTTGCAACAATTAATTTTTTTGGTGTCTATGTCACGTTTATGTGTCCCAGTATCATATTTTGACTTATATATATATATATATATATAGAGAGAGAGAGAGAGAGAGAGAGAATAGTGCTATTATTACATCAATTAGTGAGACTGCATTAGGCTAAGAATTCAGGTCTGGCTATCAAACACAATGAAATGTTATAACTTCAGACATAATGTTTTTTTATAAATATACATATTTTTTTAATAAAACGAGTAAAAAAAAAGTTTAAAGCCAGAGTGAATTTGTTAGCTTCATTTTTTGTTCTTGTGGTGGTTTATTTTAAATGGGGAAAACAGGCCCTCAAGGCCCTGTCTGAATGGGTTTGGAATGAGGTGAGGAGATGGGGGTGGCTTTGCAATTGCCCTAGAAACCCATTCCCTGTGCATACACGGAGTAAGTGTTGCGGCGACGAAAATTACCTTCTGTTTCTCTGGCACTGCCGAGTCAGGGCTGCATCCTCGGATTAGGCACGGGATCAGGGAAGCAGCCCGTGTTTACATTAGTAAAGTAGCCAATTCCGTATCGCGCCAAAAAGAGGATAGGAAAGGGTGAGCGTCGTCTCTTGTTCTGCCGCCTCCATTTTCCCTTTCCTTCCATGCTTTAATCCAGCACCTTTATGTGCCGAAATTACCGTCCTGCTTTGTTGGAGAAGCTCGTCTTTGTCTTTCTCCCTCCACCCCCCCCCCATTTGAATAATACGTTTGATTACAAAGGCGAATGTTGTGTGTGCGGGCCTGACTGTAGTGCCTAATTAACTGACGATAACAAGCTAGGATTGGCCTCTTCCCTTTCACATGCAAACGTATACATGGCAGTTCTTTTATCGCGCCGCAAAATTGACTTGCCGCTCTGACCCTCCTGCGGCTCGTGTTTTGTGCATTCGCCTCTGATGTCTTCGCGGGAATGTTAATGTCTTCCGGCGTGCTCTAAGCAGATATAATTAACTCATTGTCATTTGAAGAAAGCACTACATACGGCTTCGAAAGGGGAGGTGGATCAATTGCCACTGTCTAAAAAGTAACACATCTGCATACAATACTCTGATCTAATCAGTTATTACAGTAATCTCTGGTTCGTGTTGCGTTCGGTTCACATGATTTATATTCCTGAGTTTCCACTGGTGGCTTTGTGCTCCTGTTCTCCTTCCCTGCTTGTACTATGCAGTGCAGTTATAGATGGATTTCCCTTTAAAGTGCCATTTATAAAGTACCATGAAATGTATGATCGATAGTCATGCGCATTTTGATTTGCATAACCATTTCCATCTTTCCATCTGATTTGAAAATTCACATATATTTCATACAAATTATGTTTTGTTTTATTATGCTTTGTACTGCCAACACACAGAAGACAGCAAATATCCTCATACAGATACTGTATATACAGATACTGGGTTAGATTTTTTAAAATAGTTTTATTACAGGAATGTTTCTGAAATGTTGTAGTTTTCATGGCTCAGTATTAATATTTTAGGACAACAGGGTGAAAAGACATACAACTTAATGAACCGTAAATGTACAGTATGAAGAAAGGTGTTTTGCTTGCTAATAGATAAAATGGTCAATAATCTCAGAAGACAAATGGATGAAGATTATCTTGCTAATAAGACAAGGGAAGATAAGGGCCTCTTGTGATGTAGTTGAAACCAGAAAAGACAGGACCTGTCTTTATGGAAAGCTCTGGACGGAATAATAATGACAGAATTGTCTGAGTCGATATATCGCTTGTCAGATCCACGTCTGATGTTTGAATCAACCAAGGCCATTTTCACAACTTTCCCCCCAGGAATATTGAATTATTTATCATTTGTATCTTTCCCATATAGTCAGTATATTTTGTCTTTAATATTATACCATTATTGTTCTGGTGCATTGTTAAGCTTTGCCATATCTGTTTTTTTTTAGTACAGTCATAATTTGTATTCAACAAGTCATATTTGGAATTCAAGTTTGCATCCATTTTTCATACACAAAAGAAAAATTGTCTGAATATGAGAATATTAACAATTTTGTTCCATCGTTTAACACATACAATATACTACCTAACAGTTATGTCATAACATTAGAAGACATGTTGTCCTTTTCGTGTAAGTTTTTATGTTCTGTGTGACAATATTTCATTGGGCTTTTATGTCTAATGTGGGCTTTTTATGTCTAATTTTATGTAGAAACCAAGAACGCCGTCTTAGCCAAAATGCTATTCCTGAAGTAAGACAGTGTCATCTTAATTTGTGAAGAGTGACAATGTCTATTGAGGATTTATCTTCGAACAACACTATTTACATACAATTGAAAGCTAGGTCAATGATGAAAATCTCCATCATCCTAATTCCTCATGGGGGAAAGCCCTTGGTGTTAGTTATATAATTAATACACAATAGCACACAGTTTTTTTTTTTCTCCCTCCAATCCATTCACTAATATGAGATGGGGCTCTTCACAACAGAGCGCCAGCTAACATTTTAATTCAGCCAGGTACACATTACTCGCGTAGAATTACTGAATGTGAGGAATCACCGTGAGAATCCCATAAGACGCACGTTGTATAAGAATGATACCTCAGCCATGGTACTGTTGAGAAGAAACAATCCTGCATCTAAGGCTGGGGATTGGGGGCGGGAATGAGTATGCTCTTATGTAAGCACTGAATAATGAAGACAAATATAAGTGAGGAAAGATGACATGTATTTTGTCAGCGCGTTGCGCGTGGACCCCGGGCGCAAGATCGCTTGTCCCGAGAACGCACCCTAAGTACGCGCGTTTCATTAGTTAAAGTAACGGTCATTAATAAGCGTGTCGTTTCAAAATGGTACTCTTGAAAATCAGCCAGACATCCTCTGACGGAGCTGTCTTTTTGAGCACCTTCCGGAGATCGGCCTCCCCCTGACTCTAAGAGATACACGAAGAAAAAAAAATAGGGAGGGGGCGGGGGCTTATTGTTTTAGATTTTCTTTCATACCATGTAGGTGTCCATGCCATACCACCCACACAGTAAAGCAAGTGAGCTGTGAAATATATTCATTGTGAGAGTACTGGGGAAATGGAGGCGAGGAATTGCCAGTAATAATGTACGACAGCGAGGGGGGGCGAGCCGACATCACCTGCATTATTTCAGTTGCCTTTTTCATTATAGGTTTGGGAAATAGGCAGCGATTCGATTATGGTGTGATTTGGGGTGGAATTGCTCGCCGTTCACTGACCCCATTGAGAGGGGATCAAATGAGAAGTCAGCTCAAATAAAGTTTATAGTGCATTAACTGGACCCAGCAATGCTGGGACCGCGAGCACTTTTATTCTCC